>VNJV01014666.1:427-51578 GCA_008042635.1 Drosophila nikananu | reverse complement strand
GCGATTTAGGGCGCCGCGGGGCAAAACTTTGGAGGTGAAAATAAACTCGTAAATTCGCCATGGGAGAGGTTACACGTTGGAAGTTAATCATGGAATGTTTGGAGTACATTTAAATTATGTTTGAAGGGTGCATAAATTAAATGGGAATTTTATTCCACTCTAAAGCTAAAGTTCGCAGTACACTGCCAATACATTGCCACCACAAATCGGACAAATCAGAGCCGCAAACTCATTTGCATCGCTCAGGCTCCGTCGACTCGCCGTCGTATCAACAATTAGCGGCATTAACAATGTTTGTTTAATAAGCGCATTCATCTTGCCCCGCCGTTTCCTATTCGCCAATTTTCTAATCAACGGCCGCCACACGGAAATATTTCGCAATCACTGCCAAAAAGAGAAGGCGGAGAGTGGAAAGCCCAGACTCAGTCGCAGGAGGAGGAGGAGTGCGACGAAGGCAATAAACAATCTCGGAAATAATGCGCACAAACGACAAAGCAATGCAATTAGGCGATATAAGCAGGACACACGGCCAGGATACGCCGACACAGCCATCGATAAAACAGAGCACCCGAAATTATGCAACACAATACGAGGTCTCTCTATCGCTCCGAACGCCGCCCCATTTTTCTTTGCCAATTAAACGCATTTGATAAAAAACAAATTGCGAGCTGGACGAGGACCGAACCCACACACAGGATGCTGCTGTTGTTGGAGGAAGCCTGCTGCTGCAGGATTCGGGCTACACGGGATGCAGGATGCCGTATGCAGAGTGCCAAGGATGCAACCTAACGAGGGACGGACAGGCAGGAATAAACGGGCAGTACGAGAGGGGAGTGCAAGAGCAGGTGCAACAACAGTTCGCTCATTTGTTGCAGAAACACAGCGGGAAAAATTTGAATGCTTCAGAGGAAAACAAATAATTTCAAAATATAAGCAACTGAAATTTATAATGCAGGGGAATTAATAAGAGTAAGAATTAATCAGCAAGGGTTATCAAATTTGTGTAAATGCTTAATATTGAAGGATTTAAGAACAATATTAAAAGTTTCCAGCTACTTCATATTTTTTTATATATTTCTAAAAAATTGTTCAACAATATTCTGATCTTGCATTTTTCCAATGTACAACTTGGTTTTGTAAAAACAAAACAAAACAAAAAAAAGGTTACTATATTGCGTATCCTTTTTGCGCCATAATATTTTTAATGCTTTGCAAGTGAAAAATGCCATCCACTTAGGATATTGGAAGGGTGAACAAAAAACATGCACAGTACAGCAGTTAATTTTATACACATATTTTTTCTTCGAGTGCCTTTTTTGGGTCTCCTGTTCAACGTTGAAACAAGTTTATCAACGTGTGAAAATTGCGAAGCGCAATATGCACAGACAACAACAACAATAATAACAGGGGAAAGAAAAGCACTCTGAGGAGGGGCTGGGGAAAACTGAAGCAAAAGTCGGATGGGGTGGGGGGGAGGACAGGGAAGGACGTCGCCATGCTGGCCGCATATTCAAATGCAAATCACGCCATCAATATGCAAGAGAGGCGCCCACTATGGCATATTTACCCCTCGCATTCCCACCCCCCGTTTTCCATGCCCCCTTCTGTTCGCCATGAGCTCTCCAATAACCGAACGTTGCATTTTGACAAAATTATCCCTGGACGGGGTTAAATTTTGTGGTCATGCGATGCCGGCACCGAAGCTCCTTCCGTGTTCGTTCCACTCTCCACACTGATGATTATGAACTCAATGCAGATGACAAGGCAATCTTTTTTGTCGCAGGCCCCAGTTCTATCCCCTGCCGTCACTAGTGAAGTCACCGCTTACACGTGTCAGTTGCCAGCCTGCATTAGAGAGCATCACTACTTTTGCGAAACTTGTAGGTTTTTAATTATAATAGCAAATGGAAAGGAATAATAGGGTGCTGGGTTAGAATGCGAGGGGGTTAGGGTTTTTAAGTTCATATAGAAAACTTCAGATGGGTTTTTTAGACTAATTTCACTGATCTTAGGATAAGACCATTTGTAACCTTCATTTGTAACCTATTTGGCTTAATGTGATCAACCAAATAAGAATAAAGACTTTATATATTATTTTATGTTAAAACGAATGCATTAGGTATTCATTTTAAAAATATTAATAATATTTTTATTATGTTTTGTATGGTCTGGAATATAATATGGACTTCCATTAAATTTGTCGTGCTATTTCAAATATTAGGTATTATTTGGTCAGTTTGTTACTAACCAAGCCGCCCTCGCTTAACCGCCCGCATTGGCCAGCTCAATTAAGTTAGAGCCTTGTGTTTGCGATGTCAGGGGCATCCATGGCGTTGGCGATGGCGATGACGATGACGAAGCCACTTTGGCCGTGCATCGATTTAAAAGTTTCGCATCTCAAGCCTCACACTGTCAACCTCGTCGGCACCCTGGAAATTCCGGGGGAGGTGAGAGGGTGCAAAAAATAAGTCACTCACTTAAAAGTTGGGGCTCCTCTGCAACGTTGCAAAGTTTGCTCAGTGTCCATGTCCATGTCCATGTCTGGATACCATGTCCTTGCCCCGTCGCCGGTCAGTTAGTTTCAATTTTAGTTTTTTTAGTTCCCAGCTCTGCGCCGTTCTCGCTTCCCTTTTTTGGACAAACCGGACACTGATTACATGTGACAAGTTAATGAGTTTGCGGCCAAACATGGCTTGTTGAGCAAATAAATTAATTAGTGCTCTAATTGAGTTTTTTTCGCCGGCCAGTCCTTGCTTTAAATAATGCCCCATAAATCACATTTCAATTACGAGCCCTGATGAAATCGCTCTGGCAGGGCAGCCCCGACTTGAGCAATTTAATTTATTTGCGAAACAATTTCAATTTCCACATTTTTGGCCCCGGCGGCAGTTGCCGTTGCAATAAATAAACAAATAAATGCGATGCAATGTGTATGCGAGTTCGTTGAACTGAGATTTTACATTCAAGCAGTGCCAAAAAACGCAGTAAATTTATGTTCGCTCCTCCGCTGGCCTCACTGTTGCCATTGCACATCATTAAGCGATAATTATTTGGAGCTCTGCGCGAGTTGGAGGGGAGAAATTATTGCGTTTTCAACAAGAGGCCTGCCTGCCAGCGAGGGTAAGATTGCGCAGTCCCAGAAACTTAAATGGATGAATTATGGGTAGCTGCTTTGCCATTTTGTTTCATTTGCCTTCGTCGTGGGTTTGTATTTCGAGCAGCATTGGAGAAGTTCGGATTTCTGGCACTGTTCATTGGTTTTACTAACTAGCAAAACAAGGTTTTGAATATTGCAAAAAGTAAAAAGTGTATTCATTAGCATTGTTAAAAACCGAAGATTATTTATCGTAAATTCCCTTACTAAAGTTTAAAGTCTGTGAATTCTCTGTTAACCAAATTTCTACAAGAGAAAATACATTTCTCCAACACTTTCTGGTTTCCCATATTGCTTCTACCCGTATATTATGCAAAATTAATTTTCAAACCCGAATCCCTGGAAAAGTGTTCGCACAATGGGGCCAAACCCCCGGACTAGGCCTAAGCCTCTCCTCCTATCCGCTCAGTGCAACAACAATTGACTTTTCCCTGAAAATGTCCAGCAAAAAAAGAAAGTAAGAAACGGACAACCGAGCGGCTATTTATTTGTCAATTCGGAAAAAGGCAAGCCTCTGGGAAGGCAACTAAGAACCAAAAAAATATCTTACTTCGCAGGAAAATACGAGAAATGAAATGAAAAGCTTTGGGCCCAGAAGCACTAGGAACCGAAGGAAGAAGAAATAACAAAATCCCCATAAACACGACATGTCACAAAAGGAGAGGAGCTTCCTAATTTAAAGAAAAATCAAACCGAGGAAAATCTAAAAAGAACGCAGCTAAAGCTGACACAAAATATTAGACAGGAGGCCGGGAGCAGCACATATTGCACAAATTTCCTCAACTGACTTGGCTTTCCCCAACTGGATTTCCCCAATGACTTTGTCATTTCTCCTCACATTTTCCTGTGTTTCGTTTCGTTTCGTTGTGGGATTCCATTTGCATTTCAAATTCCATTTGACTGGCTTTCCCTTTGGCAGTTAATGTTTGTTTTGGATTGACTAAAGCCTTGACCGGCGACGACTAATCAGGATCTCAGCGCGCCTTTGTCCTAATTAATTTGCTAATGCATATGTATGAGGCAGGACAATTGCTGGACAGTAATTGAAATTCGGTTAATTGAACGAGGAAGCCCACAGAAAAACATCTTTTATCGTCTGCCTGTGTTTGAGCATAATAATTTAATTTATTTTTGTTTTTTTTTCGGGTCAAGCAAAACAGAAGCCACACAGGAAATAAAGAGAAGAATGAAAAACAAAACAGGGGCGTAGTTTCAGGGGAAACCCGAGAGGGAGAACGCCTCTGATTGATTCTGGGCTGCCTTAAATTTTTTATTTCCAGGAACTCTTCGTGATTTTTTCCTTAGGCTTTTCGAGTTTTGGGGCGCGTGTGGCTTATTTAACGCCCTTTTTGATGCAAGACTCTGCCTACGAAAACATGCAAAACAATCATTTTATGGCAGGCGGCAGGGCACACAGAACAAAAATAAGGCAGGAACAAAACTAACTTTGGTAAGTCGAAGTATGTATACCTTATTTTGCAATTGTATCAGAAGGCCGAGTCTAAAATCGAACATAAATATTGTAAAGGTCGAAAATGACTCCTGCCGTGCAAACTTCCAAAATATTATGATTCTGGTCAAAATTTAGTCACTACCTTTCCAAAGCTTCAAAAAATCCTAAAAATTAATTTAAATTGTATAAGGCTTTCTCCCCGTGCTTGGCACACATTGCCGTACGCTCCTTGCTTCCGCCGCAGTCATTTACATAATTATAAGATAAATAAAAATTTTTGCCAGCAATAACAAGTCACCCGGCTGGCGGCTTTTATTTCATTTTTGATTTCTCAGCTCGCCAAGGACAAGTTCTAGGAATTTATGCAAAAGTGTTGGCAGGAGGCGGAAACAGGAGATACAGGGGCGTGGCTGGCTGGCACATGAAAATCATAAACAAAAGTTGAGAGCCAAGCGAAGAACCGAGGGACTGAAGTGTGTGACAAGCGGATGCCAAAACAGGAAACAGAAAAACACGGACGGAGGAAAATTTTCAGAAAATTATTACGGAGACAGGAGGTTGGTTGATGTAAGGATACACGCTGCATTTTATTCAATTTGGCATTCCGTGTGGCAGCTTAAGTGGCAGGCAGCCGAAATCGTGTCGAAATCCGTCGCCTGCATTAACTTTTGACACTTTGATTGGTTCGGGGCTGGCCAACAACTTCAGCACGTCGGTTCTTTTAATTGAAATCTGCAAAGTGCAAAAGGAATTTATTTTTGCCTCGCTTTCCCTGCATTTCCCTCGGATGGCCGCAAAAAAGATGTCACCAGTCACGGGGCTGGGTCTGGGGATTGTTGCATAATTGAGTTTATTAAAATTTGAATGGCGAACGTTAAATGTCTTTCCCTTGTTTCATTTACCTTATGAAATTTTAATTCTCAACTTATGAATATTTCATGCTCTCAAAATGCTTACACAATTTTCATTTTTCGGTCAAGTCAACTTTTTAGATGGGGGAGAGGGGAATCGTAAAGTGCTAGGGTTCGCATATAAGAGCTGGCCCGACCGGAAACTTTGTCCCCAACATTTAGGTCAGTTGTCATTGTGTGTAAGTGACGTCGGGTTTTCCCAAAACTTAATTGTGCTAATTGAGGGGATGATAAGAAAGTTGGCGTTTTAAAGGTTAGTTATTGTGACAGCACAAGAGTTCATTGTGAATTAAAGGGGTCTTAAATATGTAAATCACTTGAAGAATTCATGTGGTGAACAAATTTGGTGGTCAGACTAACTCAAAAATTCAATTGCCTTATATTTTGCTTGTTGTTAAGGGTTTCTAAAAAATTTGACCGAAAAAAGTATATAGTTATTCAAGAAATCAATAAAATCGTTTTTAATGATCAAAAGTCCGATTGGTAAATACTTTCATAACCAAGAGGTTTTCTTTGAACGGCTTAGCTCTTTTCCCAGGAAAAACCGCAGGAGCGAGCTTACGTCTGCGAAACGCAGCTCAAAACTTACATTTCCAGCCAACGCAGGATTTAAAATTCATTAACAACACCTGAGAGCATCCCCTATCCCCTCCCGCCAGCTGGTTAAAATATTCAATATCGGGCTGTCTGGCCCCTTAATTAAACAGTTGATACGCCATTTTCCTTCGCGTTTTCCCAGCCTGGCAGCCTCGTCCTCTTAAGGATGCTCGATTGGGCGGACAATGCAGAGCAAACAACTTAAGCTGATATGAAAATTATTTCGCTCTTGTGTCGACAATTAAATGCCACGCCCCGTGCATGTTTTACCGCCACGCCCGCGCACCGCCCGAAAAAGAACATAATTAAAAACAGCAAAAAGCAGGGAGCGCAGAGCGCAGTGCGGAGGGCGCGGCAGGGTGAAAAATCTGTGCATTTAATTGAAACCCGCTGGGGGACAGGCCACAATCAGCTTGGCCCGGCGTCTCCTTCTTATAAATAAAATATGCCCAAGTGAGCCGGCAAAGAGTTTGTCTTAATGCCCTGCCCATGGCCAGGCCATGGCGTTCGGTTTTCCCCGTTGCCACACCGCCACGCCCCACCCCTGGCATCTGTCAATCAGGCTTTTCATCAGTTGCTGTCGCAGTTCGGTTTGCCGTGGCAAAAGTTCGGCTTGTTGCCTCTGTTGTTTTTGATTACTGGAAGTCGGGGCCATTTAGCAGCAGAGCCAGAAAGCACTGGGCCACAGAAACTCTGACATATTAATGAAGCTCGGGGTGGCGGGCGATGGAACAAGTTGCCGCAGCAACAAGCTTTTTAAATCAATTCGCGAAAACAATTAAAAACTTGACTTTCGCTGCCACGCCTCCTTACGCTGCGACCCAGAGACCCGCCTCATTCCGAGCAATGCGCCGACATTGCGCATACGACATGTGGCCCAAGCAGAAGGAGCTGCGAACTGCGTCCAAAAGTTTTTCCCTGGGTGCCTTGAAAGCGTTGTCATGGACACTCGGGGAAAATATTGCATTTTTTTTGGTGGAAAGGGACATTTTATGAAATATTTCTGGTTCTCTTTCGGATTAAATAAAAATGATCTAAAATCAACATTTATTTCTCTCTTAATTGTTTTACATATAATTTTGGCAGCACCAATCGACGAGCCTATTTTAAGCACTACGTGTGTAAGCCATAATTTTCCTCAGTGCCGCGTCACACACAGAAAGCGAAACGAAGTTAAGAAAATTGTAAAGGGGTGCAAGTGGCGTACAGAAAGGGGAAAAACAAGTAGAGTCTGCTCGCTTTTCTAACAGGCAAATACAATTCAACAAAAAAGTTTCGCTGCGCTTTGCATAATTAATGTTTTAATGTCAATCATACGCACTGTGTGCCATGAAATATATGCAAACTGATTTTCGAGTTTTCCAATTTCGCTCGCAGCCTTTGTCTGCCGAAGTATGAAGTTTCACTTGTAACATAATTTGTAGAAATTACCATTTACCACGCTAAAACCTAAATCCCGTCATTTTTATAGTAACGACCGGAATTTTAAAGGCATCACCAATATCCCGGAGAGTTTTGTATACCATATACCTTTATTCTTGCGAGATATTTCTCCATCTCAGTGAAAGCGAAAGCTTTCCAAAATGGGGAAATCCCTCACCTGACACCTGGTGCCATCGAGGAAAGGAAAATTGATTACACATGACACGCCCACCTGCACTAATGTGCAAAAAGCAAACTACAGTGAGATGAAAAATCACAACAAATACGAGTATTCGCTTTCGCATTCAGCAAACAAACAAAACAGTGACAATGGCAAATAGTAATGGCATTGCCTTTGGCAGCAACTATGGCCCAGAAACAACATCAAACACGTTGGAGAGGGATTTTCAGATCCTGCTGCGAACAATGTGACAAACGATGTGTGAAGAGTCGCTGAAGCTGCTCCTGCTGCTGCTTAAGAAATCCTCAAGATGAAGGAGCAAAAAAATCCAACCGCACAATTGTCACGGGGCCTGATGGGATAAGGGTCTGGGCAGGAGTTGGGTTCTTTTTTCGCCACGTTACGTACATATACGCAGCGCTGGATTCGGTCATTTTTCATGGTTGGCACAAAGGGAAGGACGCCGCCGCCGACGATGACTACAAATCGTGACAAATTCTTGATGCGGGTTAAGTTACACTTCTCCCCCTCATTCCTCATTTGTGCCTGCTGACTTCTTTTTGTTTTTTGCTGCGCCAACTTTTCGGCTTTTCGGCTCCGGAGGACATTCCAAAATATTTCTGATGTCTGGCGGACATTTCAAAGGGATATGGAGAGGCTTTGCCTAGACTTGGCCACCTTCTCTCGTCTTCAATTCCGGGCGCCATAAAAATCGAGACGATAAAACGCATAAAAAAAGTAAATAGATGCCGCCAAGGGTAAAATGAATTTTAAATATTTCACAGATGAATGCTGCAGCATTTCCGCTGTCAACGCCGTTGGTTTGAATGTTCTACGTATATGCTTTTACATTTAAAATTTTTCGGTCATAAATTACACTGGCCAAAAAGAGCGGTTAGCTCTCAGCTTCCCTCCCACCTGACCATATTCAATGGCAGCGCGTTTTTAATGCAATTTATGGTCGTTAAGGCGACAAAATATAATAAAAATGAATAATATGCCAACTGCTGTGCGGGTGATGCAACACGTGACAGAATCCTGCCACAGGACACACAGAGCGTTCCGAAACACACAGGACAGCACACATTACCACCATTCTGGAACCACACACACCAACGAAAATTTATGAGTGCCGTAAATAAATCGACGCGCCAAATGTGCGAAACAATGCATAACTCAAAAACAACGCCAAATGAAATGAGAGCGGCTCGAAATACATGGCAAAAATATTGAAATATTTATGGAATGTTGGACAACCACAGAAAATAACGAAAATGTATGTCAAAGTATAAGCAGTTTGGTAGAAAAAACCAAGACTACTTCATGGAGAAACACTGTTAATATTCTCAAATAAAAAAGGCTTAAACTTACCTTACGAGGTAAATAAATAAAAAAAATAAAAGTTTCCGTGAAAGCAAGTGCTTTTGGCGACAAAGCCTATCAATAATGCATCTCGTTTTACCAGCTCTCATAAGATACAAGCCAAACCTGTAAATATTTGATAAAGTCATATCATACATACCTGCACGGGAGTTCAGGTAGAGGGAATTATTAAAAGCCTGGCAGGTGAGAGAGCGTCTGGAAAGAGACAAAATTGCTTTCAGCGACTGCGATAAACCATTCAATTTATCAAAAAAAAGACTGAAGGAAAACTTTAATCTCTACATTTTACGACCAACATTATTGTTGCGGGTTTTTAAATAAAACAAGAAATAAAGCCAACTTTAGAAAACCCTTCTGAAGTTTGGCTCGATTAATATCTAATCGAAAAATACATTAAAAACTCTTCAAGTACATGTGCAAATAATCCCCAAAAAGGGTTTGCCCTTATTGATTAATTTTAATATCTAATACTCCCCCTTTTCAAGGCCTTTATTTCGCATAAAACTCTCTTCCGATTAAAGGGAGTTCCTGCTTCACCGCCCGATCATTATCCTGCATACACCTGAGCATGTATAAGCATTTATATCAATATACACGAAAAAACATTATGACCAAAGGGGGAAGGGCCCTCATAAAAAATTCAAAACGGCTTAAGTAGCTTCAAAGTAGCCTCGGAAACAACAACAAAACAACAGAGGAGCGAAAGTGAAAAGTACACAAAACAGAAGGCGTTGCTCTCCGGGTTCTCTGGCCAAGGAGGCGTGGCAGCTTGTTTTGACCCCAGAAATGAAAAAAGGAAAAATACATACCGACCCAACTCGGCACGCATGTTTATGTGCGTTTTTACAGCTGCTCTTGGCTTATCTCTTGGCCCCAAAGTTTTTCCTCCATGCAAGCGAACGTGTGTTTGCTCGGAAATGATTTTAAAAATAACTTTTGCGGTCATTTCACTAAATGTTCGGGCCGTGGGGAGTGGATAAGGGTTAAAAATACTAAGCCGGAGATAAAGGTAGAGGAGGGGTTGGGTTTTAGTCAAAGGGAGGCGGCCAAAGCCGTTCAGGTTTCCCTTCAGTATGAACTGGTTTTCGGTCTCACGCGCCTTAAAATTTATTAATAGGTTTTTAAATTCGATAATTATTCACGCACCTCCCAGGGGCGGGTGGTAAAAATCAGTGAAGTGCGTAACGAGGGTGTCTCCAGCATTTTATTTAGATTATGTATCTGACATCCATCACTGTTTAGTGAAAATAAAAAATTACATAACATATTATAAGAAAAATAAATTCCTTTCTACTAGGCTTTATCGATAAATCTTTTTTTACAATAACAGCCTGAAAATTGTCCTCATTATTTCTGTATCTGCCATGCGCTTTTCTCAGTGTGCACCCACAGGCAGATAAAATGTATGCACGGACCCTAAGAAATTGGCAAAAAGTTTCTGCGTGTTACCTGGTCTCCATTTCCAGCTGCCAAACAGATAAAAACGCACTTTCCAGGTAACGGGGCAGGACAAGTGAGATGGTTGGAGGTTCGCTGTTGCAAAAGCGAAGAAAAACACATGCAAGCTTTTGCTTTTTTCCGTTTACTACATGTCTCCTCTCTCTGTGTGCGTGTTTTTATATTATTGTTGAACTTTAACAGGGCTACAATATAAATTAAAATGGCGGGCACTCTACGGCAGGTACGGGGCCAATGAAGTTTATGTGCCGCGCACTTTACGCGAAATCATCCCCGAAACCCAAGCCCTCCTTCCTTGCACCCAACACCACCGTGCACTTTTGCCTGGCAGCTGCCATATGAAATTATATATCCGCGGTACACACACACATATGTGCACAGTTGAGGCTTAAATAATAGTGGCTGAAGCGGGAAAAAATATTTAATTAAATGTTAAGATGTTTTCATAATTTTATAACGAACTGCTGAGTAATTACATCCTTTATATGCTTATGGATTAAATTTTACGAGGAACCTTTGGATGTGTGTTACAAAAAATTTTACTTTATTGATGGTCATAAGTATATATAACATATGAATATCGAAGTTTTGACATAACGACTTTTGCCTTAAATATCGATAGAGCGAATATTTAGTATGATCTAACCTTTAACTTTAATTATTAAATATTATTAGCTTGCATCATTAAATTTATTTCGTTTACTTATAAGTAAACCTTATCTAGTTGAAATAGATTACATTTGCAAAGCAGTGCTGCTAGCGTTTCGACCGCAGCTGTGTGCATACACAAAGGATATATATGTCCATGTGAAAATGTAGAGCAGAGCCTACAGAAAGCGAGACAGGAGGATGGCAGGATGTTGAAACAGATTCGACTCTTAATAATTTCCGCACTCGAGTTGATCGAAATCATAAAATTTTATGAGCCTGCCAAGAGCCGAGTAAGTGGAGCATGCCTCTCTTTTTCTCTCTCTCTCTCTGTGTCTGTGCCTTGCCCCAGTGTGTTGGCGCAAAATGGCTGCCACATTCAGTCAGTCAGTCAGTCAGTGAGTCAATGAGCCAGTCGGTGAGACCCTCTCCCATGCATATCCACACTTACACATATACAAAGGGCCCGGGAAAAAGGCCAACAATACGACAGATAGAGTCAGTCGTGAAAAACGGGGGAAAACCAAAGACGGCGTCTGTCAGGAGAGAACCTTTTTTAAAGCCTCCGGCTAAATGAGCGTTAAAGTTATTTGCCACTTTTTTTAACCACACTCTTGAAAAAAAAGAATATGATAGATGGTTAAGAAGCGCCTGATGGGAATAGGACACAGAGTTTGACATGGGGGTAATAAAAAATTAGAGTGTCAGAAGAAAGATCTATTGTCTTACCTTCAACAGAAATAGTTTATAGTATATAGTTTATATACTTAGTTTAAAGAGAAGGCGGTACAGTTGACAATTTATTTATCTGATTTATACATTCTTTAATTGTATTCCTTTGCCAAATGTTTAAACTCGTAAAAATTCGCCTCAAAAATCATAATGTTAAAAGAGAAACAAATTTCAAAGACCTGAAAATCTTAATGGTTCCCATGAAATATTCTTTTTAGATCAGCTCTTGCCAAGCTTTTCCATCCCACGAAATCCCGGCAAGATTTTGCCTGATTTGATTTTAGCTAACCATAAAAGTCGAACGAGCTCCTCTTGAGTCCTCGAAAAATTCTGACATTCCCGGCTGGCTTTCATTTTTCATCATACTCGCATTATGTGAAAAGCTTCGGCTTGAACTTTTTTTTCCTGCTGGCTACAATTTGCCATTACGTCGATTTATGCGCTGCTGGGACTGGAGAAGTCCCGCCCCCGCTAAATAATGCACTTGGGAAATTAATTTTGCAGCTCTGGCTCAGCATTGGGGCCGCTGAGCGCACATCTTCGCCTGCATTAAGTCATAATTTCTGAGGGTGAAAGTGAGGGAAATTGCACGGAGCGAACTGATTAAAGTTTTTCCAGGATAAATTCGGAATAAATTAATTCGATTGTGCAGTACAATCTGCTCAATTAGCAGAACACAGCGGAGCAGCCTTTGTAGACCTGAGTTTCTGCGGCGCTTTCCCCCCAGGCTCTTCACTAATTATGTTGTTTGTGCACTGCTCCCAGCCGCTCTGTCTCTGGGTGATAGCTGCTCGAGCGAGGCCGAAAGGCTACAAGTTTCTGCCATTTCCCTACATGTTTCGCCGCCTCTGCCAAGGCTGCCTTGTTTGGGGTGGCGGCGGGACACCCAAGGATAACAGCCCGGGACAGCAAGGCGAGCATGTTAACCAGCCAAATGAAAGCAGGAAGGCAGCCGAGAAGAACCACCGACAATAAACAACAGCAGAGGCAGAGGCAAAGACAGTAAAGTAAACATAAAGCAGTCAGCAGGAGCAGAGAAGCGCTAGGGAATATTAGATACCCTTTGAAAGATCGAAAACAACAAACATATGCTGGGAAGAGAGGCCCAATGGAAATAAATTTTAATTTTACAGGGAGAAATCAAAGGTTTTGACACAATAAGAAATTTCATTTGTACAGTGTCAATTTTATTTTTAAAGAATCTTTAATTAAGTATTCAAAGTTCATTTAAAGATATCTCTTTAATTATACTTTTCTAAATATTTGTAGCTTTATATGTAATTTAAAAAGTGAAATTAAATTTCTTACCAATGATGAAAAATAAGGGCATACACTCCTTTTACCCTGTATTTACTGGCATATAGGCGGCATCAAAAACAAAAGCCAAGGCTGAAAGCTGTTATGTTTATTATGCCAGGCATGTGAGTTAATTCTTTGGACTGTTGAGAATGTTGTAGTTATTGTTCTAATAACGATTGTTGTTGTTCTCTGGCTGTAGGAAAGCCACGGCCAACACATTTTCCTTATCAATTTCCCATGCGCTTGACTCGATCATTATTTTTATTTCAGTCGCGTGCATGTAACAGAACAATTTTTGATAAAGTTGTTATTTGATATCTGCACAGACACGCACAGTCTTCCAAGAACAACAGCGTATAGACAGATAGATAGATAAGGTGCCAGCGGAAAAACACAGGGCAGGCGAAAGGAAATGTGGAGAAAAGTCCCGAACTGAAATTGTTGCATACTTATAAGGGCAATCATCGAGGATGTGGTGGTGGCTTGGCGTGCGGGTGTGATAAAGACAAAGTGAAAAGTAAGTAGTGCAACAGAGTAAGCTGCCAACTGAAACTACTTAGTTAGTTAACCATGTGGGAGTACTAATTTAGTTTCGGAAGTGTAACTGGAAACTTTGTATAAGCTCAGAGGGAATTTTAATATAAAAAGAGAAGGTTGATTCGCGATTAAAGAAGTGTTATAAATAGTAAAAGCTAATAAGTTATACTTGAAAAAAACAAACAAAAACAAATAATTTTCTGCTAATAAAATGCTAAAGGCATAGATTACTGTAATGTCCAGATTATATGCCTATGCTAAGGCTCCATAAGAAAGTTATTTGCCTTACTTTTCGGCCCAGAGTAAGCTGTAATTATTATCCTGCCGATTAAAGCTTCTCGGAAAACCCAGTTCCCTCCATATTCAGATAAATACCCCTTGAATCACCGATGGCATGCGGCATTCCACTTAGTTATGCCCAAAAACCTAATTACAGCTACGGTCATAAGACATTACTTCTCATCCATGGAGATTTCGACTTCCAGCTAGAGGCAGAGGTACCAGGCTTCCAACCCTTGTGTTCTCGATTCTCCCGCGCTAACGACTGCATCATTAACCCGAGTGGGAATCCTACGGCCAATCTGCAACCCCACAACCTCATTATCCCCGAGAAAACCAAGGCAAATTATCGACACCGAGAACCGAACTCCTTTTCGTGGTGCTCGAACCGACAAAAAATTCAACTTAACTGATACATTTAATTTTATTTATAACTCACGCATGGACAGAGCACAGGAACAACTTTCGGGGTAGTAGTAGTCCTCCGATCATAAATATTAATGCACTCCATGCCACGCGGCAAAGTATGGGGGCAGGATAAGGATAAGGAGGTCTTGAGCAGTTTTCGGGATACCTGAAAGCTAACTTATTGGCTTATTAAAGCCTAATGCTACACGGCACGGCGTGTGTTTGTGTTAATGGACAAAAAACAACTCCTCCGACAGGATATGAACCATTAAGGACTTCTACACAGCGAATATAAATGCGTTATTTAGCACGAAAAAAATGTCAAATTAGCACAATGTTATGAGTATGTTTATATTATACAAAAAGATATAATTATAAAAACCTTTAAAAGTTTTAATTGACTACAATATTTCCTAAATGAACATGCATTTATAAAACAAAAATATTTCTCCCAGTGCACTTCCCCAACGGCATCACCTCGCCATTGAAAACGAACTCACCGCTGCATATTAATGCCTGAATTTTGTGCCGCTGCTGGCCGCCGTTATTTAATATCAATGCGGATTCCCCAAACCAGAAACAACCTTATAAATATCCCAAGTAAGAGAGACAAGAAGAAAAAGTGAGAGGAAAAAGTTTTGGCCGGCAAAGTTAAGCTCATGAAATGGTCAAAACTGTTTAAGCCATGGCCAATATTGGGCATTAAGTAGGCTTTGATGAGAGCGAGCCATACCCATGAATAAGAAAGAAGACCGGCAAGTTGCTGCCTTTTATGACGTTCCAAAAATCAAGCCAATAAAGTTTCGGGGATGAAACATGAACACATGCCCCGCTTCCGTCCCTCGGGGACCGAAAGTTTTCAACTCAATTTCGGCTCTGCCACACTTTTAGCTCGGCATTTTTTAAATATTTATGTTATTACGCTCTATGCTTAAATTTATGAATTTGCCGAAGTATTTAGTCAATAGCTTAGCGCCGAACAACAACAAAAACTTTTTGATGCCGGCTGCATATTTCATGGTGTCTCTCTTCCATCGACGAGAGTGGGTAATATTTATGGGAGAGGTCATGAATTTATGTCGAAAGTTTCGGCCCGCTTAATGTGCAGACAGTTGAACAAAGTCCCGGGCCGCATTATGAATTCTTAATGGATGGCCCACAGGCAGCGTAAAACTATTTAACTTTCTAAGAAGAAGGATGTAACCTGCAGCCTAGTCAAGGTATTACAAATATCTGGGAAACTAGGCTATAAGGTTATATGTTTTAAAAGTAAACAAGATGATCAATAAATCTTCGAGCTAAAACAATTAAATTTGGGACAAGTTGTAAATGCTGCAAATGTCAATTTAAATAATGAGAAGACCCATCAATTCAAGCTTAATGGTTTTTAAGCCTTACGTCATCAGTCGAAAGCAATTAGCTCAAAGGTAGAGCGGCCATTAACTTTTGCCGCTAAGAAAATTACATTAATCAGAGCGATACAAAAACTGAATAATTTAATTTATTTTCTGAATGTCAATAGCTGTCAATAATAATAATGCATGTTGCGCCAACAAAACAAAATCAATTCAATTTAATGCTCAAGCAACAAAATGTCATCCTCTGAAAGTGAAATTACATTAATTTAATCAACGTTTTAAGGCTGTTAAGAACGGAATAAATATATTTTTGTTTAGTTCCCAAGGGCGTTCTTGCGGCGAGCTCTTGTAGCTTAGAGAGGTACGAGGATCCGAAGAGGCCCGCCTGCAGCGATTCGGAGTGCAGCTCTACGAAATGACCATTGTTTTCAAGGCCCCAAACGTCATGGCCCCAAAAAACCAACTCGAGCAGCAGCGGCAATTTCCGCTCCAAATGCTCCACTTCGCAGGGGAAATTATTAAAAGCGAAAACGGGCGCGCTATTATTTTTTGACACTGATAAATTTCCAACCCGAGCAGTAGCGTTAAGCACAGACCTTGTGCCACTAACGTCCTCCACCCTCTCCCACTGTCCCTCTCTCTCTGAGAATGGCTAACGGGGAAGTAATATAAATCGGACCCCGGGGATAAATAACTCTGTATTAGTTATGACAGTCCTGCGACTGTGTGTACAGGAAGCCAACTGCATTCGGTCCTAGCTAGTAGGCAAGTGTGTGCGCTCTTGTGGCCTTTGTAATTGGTGGCCATGGCCAGGCGTTTCTTTATGGCCAACATAATTATGCAAATTAATATCATGCAAATATGCAGCTGAGAGGCAACAGAGAGCCCAGAGCAACCTCCAACAAACAAAAATTATTCAAATTAAATTGCAACGCACACAGAGTTTGTCAGCTCTATCTGAGTAAATTTGTTATTTGTTTTTCGTTGGCTAAGGGTGGTTAAATAATAAGAATCGTAATGAAATTAATTAACGGATCAAAACGGAAATGGATATATAAATTAAATCTTAACTTTGGCAGTTTTTATAGAAAAATAGTGAACAAAAGAAAAATGTTTGTCGTTTAATTTGTGGTCTGCAATATCAACAATCAATTGTGAAAAGCAATCTCTTCTTGTTGCCTTGAAAAACAAAGTATAAAAGCATTCAAGTTTTTTTCTCTTTCTTTGCTTTACTTTAAAACCAAATCAATTACTAAATAAATTATTTTCTCTTCCTTTTTCAGAGGTATTCCAAAATCCTAAAAAGTCAACAGCAACTAACTTCGGAGTCAGAGTCAGTGGGATTTCAAGGTACGTAAATAAGTCATAGTGCACTCAAAATGCGCAGAGCTATAAATAAAAATAATAGCAAAGAGCCAGAGCCCTCAACTAAGCCCGACGCCAAAGACAAAAAGGGAGAAATGGAGCCAAGTGCTAAACTTTTAGGGCTGACTGTCAAGAATTCACAGGGGACAAAGAGGAGGCAGACCATTTCGGGTTTCTAAAAAATGCAAAAACTCTGGCCAAGACTCGGTGCGGTGCATTGTTAGCGTGGCGAATATGCCACGCCCACAAATATATAGAAATAAAGGGGCGGGGCGGGTAGGGGGTCAGTGTGTTTGAAATTCTTCGAAGCAAATGTCGCGCATTGTTTGACTGGAACTATTCTGTAAGTTATTTCTTTATTTTAAGTCACGAACGAGCTCCATTGTAATATTCTTTTAATATTATTATATTTTTTCGCTGTTGTGTTTTTGACCCCTAACACACACTCACTCACACACATAGACGCACATTTTCCAAGCGCGACTTTTTGCAAATTTTTAAGGGAAAAGAGCAGGAAACCCTTTCTTTGGCGACATGCTTAAGCTCGAGCTTTATGAGGCCACTAAAAAGGGGAAGTGAATGCACAGGAAAAGGGGAATGTGCAGCAGCGGCAATATATTTTTGGGGGTGTTATTTTATGTATGTGTGCTTTGAAACACTAAAAAAAGACTCTAAAACTCGAAAGATTACATTTTTATAATTTATTTAATGCCAGTTAATCAGTTTTCTAGTTTGTTGAAGACAACTGAGGGAAATTTACTTTAATTCCTTTAACAAATCCTCAGAGTTTAAGAAGATTTGTTATCATTTTATATTATTTTAAATTAAATTAAGATAAAAAATGTATTTTAAATTCGTATCAGACTTTATGTGAAATTTTTTCCCAGTGCCTTTGAGAAGATTCGGGGTATGCGCATTTGCTGGTGTTAAGTCAGCTAAAAGCCTTTGGTCCACACAACCACTTGAAATTTCGGCTTCAGCGTAACTTTTTAGAAAAACGGATGCAAGCTGAACTACTGGAGATATGGAAGCGGGGAGTTCGGGAAGTCCTCGGGTATTTCTGGCTTCACAAAGCCAGATGACTATTTGTGGGAACGGGTATGGGTTTTCGGGGATGGCTTGCCTTGGCTTGGGGGTCAGTGAGCTCGGAAAAGTTTTATGCGAGCGCCAAAAGTGCCAAAAGTCAACGCACTTAAGGGGAACAAAGTCTAAAAATATGAGTTGCGAATGGGATTGCTAAATGTGCAGAAACTGGACCAGGGGAGCCGGGACGCAGTGGGGTTCCCCCGGCCGAAAACTGCGAAAGTTTTCGTTTAAATAAATGTCGCAGCTTAGCCAGAAGGCAAGCTGCCTTCAGCAATAAATTCCGTAATGAGGCGAAATGCGGCGGGAATTTCGTTAAAATTGATTAGAGACGGCTACCCAAAGAATATAGTCCTTGAAAGTGTGACGACACCAGCTTACTAATTGCTATTGGCTGAAAAGAAGCAGAAAGTTTTCTCAAACCACTGAAATGTGGTATTGTCCTTAAATTACAAAAATAAATAAAAAAGTACTAATTAATTATTTACACTGTCTGGTCTCTAAAACATATCAATTGTAATCAACTAATATTTGATTAACCAATATATTTTTGGAATATATAAATATATATTTTATTTGTTTTTTAAATAACATTCAAATTAAAACTGTCTATAAAACTAATTTTACAAGTACCTACAAATTTAATGTAAACAAACTCAAAACTGTAAAAATGGAATTTAAGAGCACGTGGCAAGCATTTGTAAATATATTCACGTTTTACAGATCATTGTTGCAAATATTTGGTTAACTTTTCAGCCTATGAGCCATTCATTTATTTGTTTAACACACTTTTGCCACTACTTCCCTCTCACCTCCACCGCTATTCTATCTATCTTTCTCTGTTTCCAAGTACCTTTTTTGTTGGTTTCTCTGGTGAAATGATTTATTGCGTGAATTTCATTAATTTGCTGCGCTGTCATAAAAGCAAAGCAGCAAAAAAAAGAAGTGGAATAAAATAAATTTGATTTGCTTCTGTATATGTATGCTCTGGGTGTGTCTGTATGTGTGCCTATGTGTGTGGCACTGTTCGTGTGCGTGTTAAACAAATTTTTATGGGCCACCTATGGGGCGCAGCATACACTCCAAATGGTATTTATGGCCGCGCCGCCAGAGAACTCATTATACGATCCCTCTTCCGAATTTTAAAATACTTGTACATTTTACGCTTCCTTATTTTGTATTTTTATTTTATTTTGGCAATGTCAGGAACACATGTTGGTGCTCGGTTTTTTTTACGCTACGTGTCAAAAATTAAAAACAACACCCACTCGTCGCCTCTAGGCCAAGTTTATCAAGTTATATCCTGCTGTTGTCTCTGACTCCTCATGCATGTAAATCCGTCCGTAATAGATCGTGTCTAATTTATGAGTAACGCGAGCATTACAACAACACATTACATCGCAGAATACATAGATACACATGCGTGGTTACGTGGGTGCTCTGGGACCCTTTTAGGCAGTTGCTTGAATTTTCCGAAAACCAGTGTCTTTAGTCAGGGGAAAATTTTATTTTATAATATATAATATTTTATCTTATTAAAATGTTATAATAATAAACAAATAGTTAATAATACTAAATAAGTATAAAGAATACATTTGAATCATTAACCTGGGTTGCTTGCATGCCGAAGCGGTGCCAAAGTCAGTCAATATGTTAAATATTTTAATTACTTAGTCTTTCAACTCTTACAATAACTAGTTAAGGTTCAAAAATACATTTCCTGTGCATATTAAAGAAGGAAACAATGGATTTTAAAATCACTTTTAGGGTATTTAAACATCGGTTTAACACGGTAAAAGCAAATCCCTTGATGCTTTCTTTTTTCGTACACATCTAATTTACGCCTTGCGTGTTCTTTTGGCCAAAAACTCTTGGCCCGGGTCGAGCATTTCCCATTAAGTCTGCAGCTGCTTTTCTCATAATTCATGCCGCACACACACACCCCCAGTGGCACCCACACACATATGCACATAGAGACAGTCACAGATTGGGGCATGTTAATTTGTAGGCCAGTGCAAGCGGAAGTCCTTTTTGAGGTCTTTAAACGCAAATGAAAGGCAGGACGAGCTTTTACTGCCTGCCAAGAGAGCCCATGTATCACTTGTGCAGCTCTCTATGTCCATTCCCTCACCCTCAGTGCGTGTGTGCTGCTCTAAATTAGATTTTCATTTGTGTTCAGGGCGCTGTTCTCTCGGATGGCCATTCTCCTGTGCTAGTTTTATCAGCCAAAAGGACTATCGCACTTTACGACCGACTCATAAAACCCTTTTCGGGAAATGTGCCACAAAAGACAGAGGTGAGGGGGCCCGAAATCAATGCAGAAATTAATTAATCCAATCAAGTTGAGGCCGCCATAAACCGTCAACCAAAACCGAGCAATAAATGTATAGCATGTTGAAAGAGATATTTTGGAAAGAAACATTGGCAAATTTTTGTAAAATGTAGCTTTTTTATTTATAAACTTTTTGAATTTCTATAATTGAAAGTTTTATAAATATTCTACAAATAAACTGAAAAGGATATGTTTTTGTATAACAACTTCTTCATTTTATTTGTATTTAAAAGCTAACTTCGGGAAACCGAAGTTTGTACAATAACAAGTTTGTGCACTTGGATCATGAAAATCAACCATAACTCAGCCAAAAACGTATTATTTTCAATTCGGAAAGCATTAATGTGCAAGTTTTTATTAGGTTAATAAATCTATATATAAAATATTTAATTTTAAAATTTTAAATTTTTTTTTCAATTTTGTACAAGAATTTAACAACTTAAAAATATTGAAAAATTTTTTCTTCCACCGGACATGGCTAGATCTAAATCTTAAAAATTTTATAAATAGGCTAAAAATACATTAATTTGAATTCGGAAAACAGCTCTGAGTTAGTTTTTATAAGGCTAATAAAACTGCATACTGAATTTCAATTTATTTTCAAATTAATTTTTTTCAATTTTTTTGTTTACAATTTCAACAATTTAAAAATATTGAAAAAATTTGTAAATTTTTTTTTTCCACCGGACATGGCTAGATCGACTCAGCTATTCATGCTGATCAAGAATATATATGATTTATGGGGTCGGAAATGACTCCTTCACTGAGTTCTGTGCTTCTGACTGATGTAATAATTCCCCGAAATGAGTATTAAAATGTAAATATTTATCCATCGTTTTATAAGATAATTTTTAAAAAATTAAATCTTAAAAATTTGATAAATGGGCTAAAAATACATTAATTTGAATTCGGAAAACAGCTCTGAGTTAGTTTTTATAAGGCTAATAAAACTGCATACTGACTTTCAATTTATTTTCAAATTAATTTTTTTCAATTTTTTTTGTTTACAATTTTAACAACAATTTTAACAACAACAAATTTAACAACTTAAAAATATTGAAAAAATTTGTAAATTTTTTCTTCCACCGGACATGGCTAGATCTACTGGGCTGTTGATGCTGATCAAGAATATATATGATTTATGGGGTCGGAAATGACTCCTTCACTGAGTTCTGTGCTTCTGACTGATATAATAATACCCCGAAATGAGTATTAAAATTTAAATATTTATCCATCGTTTTATAAGATAATTTTTAGAAAATTAAATCTTAAAAATTTGATAAATGGGCTAAAAATACATTAATTTGAATTCGGAAAACAGCTCTGAGATTGTTTTTATAAGGCTTATAAAACTGCATACTGAATTTCAATTTATTTTCAAATTAATTTTTTTCAATTTTTTTGTTTACAATTTCAACAATTTAACGACTTAAAAATATTGAAAAAATGTATAAACTTTTTTTTCAAGAATCAAGAATATATATGATTTATGGGGTCGGAAATGACTTCTCACTGCCTTATAAGCTGAAATTATAATATCTTGCAAGGGTATTTTAAACATTATTGAGATCAGGTTTCTGTTACATATTTATTATTATCCATTTCTCAAAAAATACATAAACATAAATTAAAAACCTGCACAATCGATTTACAAAAAAAAAATATATATATATTAATAATAACTCAATAGAAAACAATACTAAGCTAAAAATTCCCACAGTTTCTCTGACAACTATCTGAAATATTCAACAGTTTCGGGAGCTGCCAAACAATGTGCAAACAATTAACTCATTACAGGCGCTCATTAAGTGCCACAAGTTGATTAAAGCCTTCAAAACTTTGCCGAAAAAGAATGTTTGAGAAGGTCCCGACTCTCCTGCTCCCTTAATTTCTTTGATTCTCTACCCCCACCAACGCAGAAGGAAAAAACAACACAAACCCTAACAATTTTCTCCTGGGAGGGAGAGAGACTTGTGACAAGTGAAGTGCCACTCGAAATATGCCCAA
Organism: Drosophila nikananu; assembly: GCA_008042635.1. Taxonomy (NCBI): domain Eukaryota; kingdom Metazoa; phylum Arthropoda; class Insecta; order Diptera; family Drosophilidae; genus Drosophila; species Drosophila nikananu. Next base: position 28,971 of record VNJV01014666.1, on the reverse strand, counting down.
GATAAAAATGTTTGTTCGGTGTTTGGTTGTTCCGCTTCTTCTTGTCGACGCAAACTTGGCGATGGCAAACTTCTTTAAAATACTTAAGGAGCGATAAATATCGCAAATATATACAGATACACATACATATAGGCACACGCACACGAAAGTTGGCGCTCTTTGACTCTTGAAAGTTGGCTCAAGTTGCCAATTTGTTTGCCTCACGCTCATAACACCCATTGCACATTGGGCAAAATGCCCGAAATTTTTGCATAAATTCATTTTTTTTGTGTTTTTAAATTACAAAATTTTATGTGTTTTCTAATTATGAATACTCTAGATAAAATGAAACTATTTTTAAAAAAATTTTAAAGCGCGCGGTTTAAAATTGGCGCGCTAACAAAGTCAGCTGATTAAATGCAAGCTTAACTGATCGAGGTGCAACCGTGAAAATCGATTCATTTGGAGAGATCATTGTGGGTGTTGTGTAAAAGTTAAACAAATTTACAAATATGGAAAATAATGCTAGAGGTATTTATTTTAAATGGTTTATGTTAGTTTTTATGTGCTCTGTATCTATTGTCGTGTATTGTTCAATGTTGTTGATGTGTTTTTGCAGCTGAAATCTAACATATTTGATTATCTTCCGTGGAGTATAACTTGTTGGGTCCTCGTCGGTCCTCGGTACTTAAACTGCTATGTTTTGCGTAGAAGTGTATAGATTACGGTCTTAATAATATCTTTTGCCCCTTTTTGCCCCTTTTCGAAAAAAATGACATTGAAAATTGGCAAAGTTATCATTTTTCCCAAAATTTTCCGATTGTTCCTATGGCAGCTATATGATATAGTAGTCCGATCTTGATCAAATTAAAACCGAAATTCTGGAATAATACAAGATGACCATATTTCAATTTATATGAACATATTTTGAAAATTGCCAAAGTTATAATTTTTTTCTCCAAATTTACGATTGTTCCTATGGCAGCTATATGATATAGTAGTCCGATCGGATTGATTTTAATTTATTATTTTACAATAATAATAAAACAATGTTGTGATAAGTTTCAAGAGTCTAGCTTAACTAGAAATAGTTTTGGTGGCTATCCCATACAAAGCGACGCACACACGGCTACGGTAATATGGGCGGATAAACTAAAGGCGTGGTTATATTAAAAAAAAAAAAACCGAAATTCTATAATAATATTTCACATATTTGTGCCAAATTTCAATGCTCTACCTTTAAAATTGTAGTTTATGCTAAAATTTCGGGCATTTTGCCCAATGTGCATTGCGTAAAGATGTGGTGATCAAAATAGTAGTGCATTATATATAAACAAATTTAAAATTTGAAGTATTTGGTTTTAAGTTAAAACTTTTAACTAATTAAAATTTTTTCTTTCCTTAAATTACAATAAACACTCATTTCTTATAATTGGCGAAGGCTAAAAAAATATAAATAAAAATTTTAAGTTTCTTATCGTTTTAAAGAAATATTACTAATCAAAGTGTATTACAGTTTTGTAAAATACAAAATTATTATTTTTTTCACTGTAAAAAAAAACATAATACGTAATAATTTGTAGTCATACAGTCTTCAGAGTTGGTATGTTTACAGAATATTAGATAATGTCCTATTACTTCGCCCGCGGTTGTATATATAGCAACCAAAATTGGCGGAATTCCCCCAGACTTTATCCCAGCCTCTCGCAGCCAAAAAGCACTTGTTGTTGCTCCCTGGCTGTTCTCATTATCTTTTAACGTTATTATTACATTGCATACTTTCTGGTGAGCTTAGCAGTCATGCCATTCCCATTATTTTCCCCGTTCCGAAGCAAATTCCGCCTGTTTGCTTGATTATTATATTTGTTTTTGGCTTTCCTTTTCGTTTCGCCCTGGCTTTTGCTTATTAAAAAGTTGGCATCGATTATGCGAAAAGTTTGACATCCAAATATTAGAAACAAGGCAGGGGCGGCTAAAAAAAATATGAGTAAAGATATTTGGTTGCCTGGCAAAAAGTAAAAAACAAAAACTTCAATAGGTTGCGCGACGGAGTCAAGACAAAAAACGACTTTTCAACACGCGCCGCAAAAATCAATAAATCAAAGGCCAGCTGCTAATTGGCAAAAGGTGTCTGCGGTAATTTTGCAACAGGTGCTCTTATTAGCTGATGGTAAAAGGTTTATTTAAAATACTTATTAAATATTAAATTGACTGAGCAAGTCAAGAGCAATGGTCAAGAAATATTATTAATTAAAGTAATTAAGTTCTTTCTCTAAATTGATTACTTAAAATATAGTTATGAATAAATTTGCAGAGTACAGGAACTCAGTTTTTTGATAATTAATTCCCCTAACCTTACAAGCCTATAACACTTATTTAATCAATATGTATTACATAGAAACCAGTATTTTGATTGATGTCGAAAAATGAGTTCCCCGAACTCTTATCTTAGCTTTTTGCTTAGGAAAAATGATAAATAAATAAGTACATAAAGCCCACCCCATACTTTATTTGCACATATTTACAAGGACGCCACGCCCTTGTGTCCTGGCAAACAATGAAATCAATTTAGAATTGACTTTTTAGCAAGCACACACATATCGCCTAAGCCTAATCTCATCTCTGGCTCTCTGCTCTCCTTGCAGTTATTATAGACAAACAACCGGCGGCGACTAAGCCAAGTCTATTAACAGGGCAAACAAAGGCAAGCCGCCAAAGGAAGCAACTGCGGAGGAGTCGTCAGAATCACCAGAAAGTATCCGGAATCCAGAATTGAGCAAAGGAAAATCCAACACAAGCCAGCGAAAAGGCATAAGAACGTGAGTTAAAGCCGGCAATGAGAGGGCCAACACGACAAGGGGCGCGGGCGCCACAATTGAAACAGTTTGCTGGCAAATCGGATTGCGAATCAGCTGTATATTGACACAAGGAAATCGTTAGAGCCGGCTTAGCCCAGCAAGAGGCCAAATTTAAAATTAAAAATATATATAAAGCGGGCAGCAGCCCTACGGAATCGGAATCAAAGTGATATGCTAATGCCGAGGAGCAGTCAGCGAGTGTGGCATGAATATTTCATGAGCAGCGAGCAGTGAGCACTCCGAGCTACCCCCTCTCGATGACAATAAGCCGGCTCCGGGAATAGCAATCAGTGAGAAAGAGTGAAACCGGGCGACACGATGACGGAGCTAAGACGGGCTAATGGCCTCCACAAGCAGCACTCGCTGAGAGGTGATCGCCAGGTGCATCCTCTGCTGCACTCGCTGGCGGATCACGGCTGCAACCTAAGCAGCGGTGGCAACAGCGCGGCCAGCACCACCAGCAGCAGCACGGCCACGGCGACCACAGCTCTCGGCGGAGGCGGAGGAGGAGCTAGTTCCGGTGGAGGATGTGGCCTTGCAGCTGCGGTCAGCGCCCAGCGCAGCGTGGAGTTTGACGAGCACGACATCTTCTACGTATCGCCATCCAAGCGAAAAGGTGCCACAACAGGTAGGTTAAAGGCAAGATTCCTCTGCTAACGAAAATTAAGAGATAGTTAACTCATTTTCTTTTGCTCAAAATTAACTATTTTCTACCTCTTCTTAAGGTTCCTCTGGAAATGTGGTCACCTTTTCGAATTTCGTCAGCGAGCAGCGCCTAACGCCGTCGTCTTCGAACCGCGGCTCCCTCAAGCGGAGCAAGGGCCGCTCCAATCAGTCCTTGTGCAGCTGCGATGCCGGGGATGAGGCCCAGCTGGATCTGCAGCCGAATGCGGCCAGACCCCTGTACGAGTACAGTCTGGAACGCAAGCGTAAGACGCACACCTACAGCTGCGAGCAGAACGCACAGATACTCATGAGACTGGAGCGCGAGCGTAATCGTAAATTATCGCTGACTGGCATGGAAACGGGATTGGGTGTGGGATCTGGACCTGGAGTGGGATTTGGAGCTGCAGCGGGAGGAGGAGGCGGAGACCCCACCAGCCAGGTGAGTGAAATCCCCGCACCACTTTGTGTAATTGTAATTGTAATCATGAGCAGCCAGCGGCGGCACGTGCCTCCTCAATGATTTTTCTCCTGATTTTCCACCTGGGCTTCAGCCTCTGCCGAGTTTCGAGCTCCTGCAACAGGCAAATGCGATAAGCAAACAGAGCGTGGCACGTACCATGGTGTACGGTGTAGGGTGTATGTATGCTACACCAGGTAGAACCCCGACACTGACTAGCTGACTGACACCTGCCACATCCCCCTAGCTGCTACTGCTAGGACCAAGTGGAGTTGAAGTTCACTGAGCATTACCTAGAGTACCACACACACAGGCGAAGTTTGATTGTTGTGACAAATGGTGTGCATGTAGAAACATGCGAAATCAATAAAATTATTAAACATGTTGCCAAAGGAATGACAGAGAAAATACACTTACTAGAATATACTACCTCTTCAATATAGGTTTTATGATATCTAAGAACTAACTTTAAAAGGTGTATTTAAATCTCCATAGCAACATAAAAAACAATCGGAATCAAGTAGGTCAAGCCTCGGACCTGTCCGAATTGTCAGAATAGTTTGAATAGCCCGCCCACAGTTATCAGTTTATTTTCAACATCCACACTAGCAACACTTATATCGATAATTCCGATATCCCCTCCGTGACATTCGTAACTGTTTTTGATAAATAAATAAATATATCCAGTGAAATTGTGGGAGAAAAACTGTCGTGACGGAATAAGTCGTGCTCAAAATTTGCTCACACTGTATCTACAACGGTCACACTAACTAACAACGTCGATTCTTACAATTTCGATACATATATTGGCAAGCGGTCACCATGAGCACTCGAATGATAGGCAGTCAGATTTCCTCGGGCAGCGCTATCCATTCGGTGGCCTCGCTCACCAGCAAGACAAAGCGGCCAAAGAAGCAGAAGTTACCGACCTTTGATCTGTCCCTGGAACAGAAGTTGGACATTAAGAAGGCTTTCGATTTATTCGATACCCAGTGCACGGGATTTATCGAAGTCAAGGAGCTGCGCGTAGCCATTCGCGCTTTGGGGTTTGAGCCGAAAAAGGAGGACATCAAGCGCATGATGGATGAGATTGACAAAGATAGGACTGGAAGGATTGCCTTCAATGATTTTTTGTATCTGATGCGCCAGAAAATGTCCGAAAAGGACTCCAAGCAGGACATGATGAAGGCGTTCTCCTTTTTCGATGACGATCAAACCGGAAGGATTTCGTTGCGAAACCTGAAGCGCGTAGCCAAGGAGCTCGGAGAAAAGCTGACCGACGAAGAGCTGCAAGAAATGATCGACGAGGCCGATACCGACGGCGATGGCGAAGTCAGCAAGGAGGAGTTCTTCAATTTAGTTAAGAACACCAATTTGATCTAGGACGCTTATTATTGTTCCTCCATTTGTTTCTTTTTGTCCTTACTTTAATGTCGGGGAAACGAAGATCTTTTCTAACAAAACCACTTTATACCATCACTTACAGTACAACAACTTGATGAAGTTTGGATATGCTTCGGTTCAATAAAGCAAGGCAATATAAATGCAATCCGAGTTTTTGTCCCTTTCAATTAGTCCAAGAATTGTCATCGCAGCACATAAAAAAATTACAGCCAGTTAAGAAAAAAAAAGGGGCACTCAGGCAGGTGGACATACATATCTGTGTCTGTTGTATACCCTATTTTTATTACGCAAAATGTGACTGGTGTCACAAGGCCTATAAGTTTAAAAAAAAATCGTTTTGACTGAAGGAAAGGAGTACATTTCTGTGGCACTTTTATTATTGTTTGGCTGTTTAATTGATTTCATGACCTTTTAATATTTTAAGTACATTTAATACTTTTAAGATAAAGAACCCATTTTTTATAAATTATAGATCCCCTTAATTTCAAGGGGCATCCCCTAGTCTGATTATTTTCTATGATCATCTTATGCATAACAAATCTCTCTGACACATTTGATGTATGCCCTTCTATGGGCCTATGCTTCCATTTCGGTTTTCAGTTCTCAGTTTCCAGTTTTGTAGTTTTCAGTTTGGCTCTCCGTTGAGTTTGTTGCTGCAAATTGTGGCTGCAATTTGGCGGCATGCGTGGGCGCTTTTCCAACTGCCGGAAGGGATTTTGCCTGTGCTTTTGGGACTATCTGTCCCTTTATTCACTCTTCAGTGTCTCTCCGTTTCTGTGCTCAAACGGCAAACATAATTTAGTAGGGACATCGTTTTTAGGGGCGTTATTTACACTACGCGTTACAGTTAGCTCCATTTAGTTGTTTAGCCGGTCCTCTGAACTTTAAATTTATCAACTTCCCTCTACTCTGGATTGATAGATGGATGCCCTGATACATGGTATGGTTGACTGGCTGAGTGAACTGACCAGAAATGTATTGTGACAAGGAAAAGTTCCACTGGTCGAGCAACATTTATTAATTGCAACCGAAACTCGTTTATGCAACAATTTATATGTGGTTAATGCAACTTTTGGTAGAACGCCGTTCAGAGGTTAAACTTTACAAGAATTAATATTAAAACTGAAAAGGCAATAAACCAGTATTTGCTTATTTTGTTTTCTTTGCTTTTCATAGTGTGTACATTTTAAGCACTAAACATACAATTAGCGCACTTTAATAAGTGCTACGACCACCCACAAATTGATAAATGAGCAATAAGGTCTGGAGAGTAGCCACACATCTTCCCATACGCCATACCGTATTCCTCACACGCAGTTTTTATGGCCAAACTTGCCACGTTTACAGCCCTAATAATTGGCAACTTTCCTTCTTATTTTTTGGCCAGCTTGCTTTTAAAGCTAACAAACAAAAGCCGAAATGGCCCTTGATAAAGTCGTAAAGTTAAAAGCTCTGATGGATAATTACAAATTGGCAGGATGGAGAGTTTTTCCTGGACTAGTCCAGAAAACTAAAACAAACTTGAGTATTTATAAAAGTTTTTTGCTTATTGCTTTTGCCCAAATCGATTAAAGGCGATTGTTTTTCTTCTTTTGGGCAGCAGAAGGGAGAGAAAAGTTCCCAGTAAAATATAACCAACACTCAATTTTACGAACATTTAACTAAATACCCGGGTAGCAGGGGGAAAACCCGAGACAGAGGAACGGACACAGAAAGAGGGAGAGACGTTCGTAAAAAAGTTTTTTTTTCGCAAACTACAAAACTGCCATAACTCAACATTACGCCCGACACACCAGAAACTCTCCAGAAAACCCTTTTCCCTTCGCTTTTCCCTGACGAGAATGCTATGAGAGTAGCAAGAAAGTTGCGGGAAGGACAAGAGAGGGTGCACACTCGCGTATAGTTACATAAATTATAGTAAAAAATTGCACAAAATTGCAGCAAAGTAGACGAAAAATTATTATAAAATGTGCATTATGAAATTTAAAACGAGACAAAGACGCACAGCATAATTCAAAAGAGCACACGACGAGGATGAGGCCAATGGGAAAAATTTCCATCCGAAAAACGGCGCAACGAAGAAACTAAAGCGATATATCAAGCAATTTAATGCTCAAAAACGCAACGAGATGCGGTGCACCGCAAGTCCTCGACCCCCTTAGTTTTCCGCCCTTTTCTTCGCTTTTCGCACAACCCTTTTTCCCGCCATAAACATGTCGTTAAATTTGCGACATAAACGCCAAGTAAGCATATACTGTTGCATACCATTTTGCAGAAATTTATTCCTTAAATAAAATACGTAAGTTTGTGAAGGGATAGGATGGCAGAAAAAAGCAGGAAAGGATTAATTAGAGACTGATTTGCAGTTACAACAGCTGCATTAAACTTATAAAGTAAAGGGTAAAAAGCTTGAGGGTACAGAAAATGTAACGATCTGAAAAAGATGAGGGAAAAGAAGGGCTTCAAAGGGACATGTATAAGAGTCGGCAATTATATTTTAAAGCGATTAGTAAAGCTTGAATTCATGTTTTTTGTGGTGGGTTTTATATTTTGCGTTTCTCATGTGGAAACCTTTTCAGTATCCGACAAACCAATGTGCACACAAAACAAAAAGCACTATAGAAGTACAAGAGTATTTTTCACTAATTGATAGTTGCGAAGCAAACTCCAATTAAATGGCTCATTACATTACCAGTGTCAAATTATCAAATATAACTGCCCAATTTAAACGTTGATCTCGTTTAAAATGGGAAAAACATAACGTTTCCATGCCACACAAAGTGCCGCGAGACAAAATAAATTCAAAAAGAAGAAAAATGGAAACAAGAAAAGCGTTCACAAATTGGCCAGTTTTAAAATATGCAGCACACGCCAGCCGCTAAATATTTGCATAAATTATTTGAGGACGACAAGAGGTGGGTCCGAAAGAATAAATAAATTACCAAATGAAAATATGAAAATTTCAATTTCCACTTAAGCAGTGGGCAGGATGCGGCACAGGACACGACACGGCCATTGAAAAGGACAAGACAAAGTAAATAAAAAATAATCAGCAAGGAGACACACAGACAACAACGGCACACTTTTTTCTTTTGAATCTAAGCATAAAGCAATCAAAATTCAAAGGAAATTTTTATTAATGGCAATGCGTTTCGTTTCGCCCCCAGACGCATAAAAATAATAATTCCACCAAGGACGCAAAAATTCACAAAAACAAGATATAAAAAGGAAAAGGCCGTAAGATGGGGAAGGCAAATCAATGCAAATGTATTTCCCGTAACTGGAATTCAATTTCTAGTCCCTAAGCATCTCTCCCGTCGATGATTATGATGATGACGCCGACGATGATGATGCTGACCGAAGCAAATTCAATTAGGGCACTTGGCATGGCCACGGCTCTCTGGGAAAAGTGTCGGAAAATTCGGCGGCGAGGGTGTGCAGGATAAACCTTTTTCCTGCCCTTTTTCACACGCCCTTCATGTGAACCTGTGCGTGAATGTGGGAGTCCCTTAGTCTGCTTCGGTGTCTATGGCATAATTAAATTTTATGTAGCCAGGGGGTGTCGTCCTAGGCTTTTCAAAAAGGAACGTCTTCACTCTTTCTGGAATGCCCCATCACTCTAAATCACTCTTTACCTCCCTACCTTTCACTATCCTGCGAAACGTTTCGCCAAAAGAGTGCGTTGCATATTTTTCAGGGCGCTCGTTATGAGTGGAGGGCTTGTTTCTTACGATATTGAAAGACCTGTTTTTTTGGCCCCTTTTTCAAAGGGACAACTTTAACTACTTGGAAAAAAAGGAAAGATTAGCTGTTCAGCACTTCAGAAAGCACTATATTCAAAACGAGAAGGTTATTTTACAAACTCATCAATGCCACTTTAAATCAAAACTTAGTATAAATGAATTTATGCAAAATTAAATTAATCTGAGTTTATTTATGGAAAAAGCATTGAACATTAATAGAAGAAATAGAATTCAACCCAACCAAAGCCTCATATCCGCCGGAAGCTGCTCATGTCCACATATTGATTTAATGCGAATTTCCCCTCTGTTCGACTCGTTTGCCCGTCAACCAGCCGTACTCACATCCTGTCCTTGCTTTCATTCTTTTCTCTTTTCGGTGCCGCAGAGTGACACGCCCAGTTTGTCGGATGTGGATGTCATACCGCCTGTGCCTCCGCCGCCGTCGATTTCAATGAAGCGAAATGGCAGCATGCGGAGCCTGCGACTGCTCCAGCATCTGCAACAGCTGCAGCAGCAAAGCACCGACAGCGGCAACAACAACAATCACTTGTCCCAACTGTGCAGCAGCGATCTGTTGCAGGAGTGCACCAAGTCGGCGCTGGACGAGTGCACCGCCACGCTGCTCAAGTGCACCACCACGACTAGTAACTACAGTAGCAGTAGCTCCGGCAACAACAATCAGTCGGCGGCCAAGCCCGATCTCTGCCAGCCGCCGGGACATGCCCACAATCACAGGCACAAGCTGCCGCAGACGATGCCTCCGCAGAACCCACATCAGAACCAGCAGAACCCGCCGCCGCAGCAGCCACCGCCCCCCTTTGCCGCCCACGAAGAGGACGAGATCTTTTCGCCACACTCGAAGAAATCGGATCCCAGCATGTGCTTCCTGTCGTCGTCGAAATACAATACCATTGGGCCGAGCAGCGATTATGCCAGACACTTGGCGCACTATAGCCGCTACCTGCAGAAGCAGCACCATCAGCAGCAGATGGCCCATTTCCAGCAGCAGCGATGTCGATGCTTCTCCCAGTCCCTGCTCAGTTTTCCCCAACAACAGCAGCAGCAGGCGAATCCTCACCAGAACTCGGAACAGCAACACCCAAATTCGCAGCAGCAGCCGGCAATCTTTCACACCAGCAGCATGGACTGGGCGCTTCCCATTAATAGTCGCAGCTTTAACAACCTGGTTAACATCGATGGAGGTGGCGGAGGAGTAGCACCTGGGGGCGGCTCTTGCCGCGTTCCCTACCAAAAAATGTCGACCAACGCATCGGGTTTGGCCGCGTCCTCCACATTCACACTCACCTCCTTCGACAGCGACATCGGACATGGCCTCAAAGAGCGCGAATCGCAGACCTCGCTGCATCATCCGCACTCGCACACGCATCCCCACACGCATCAGCATCCTCATCATTATCACGCGGGCGGAATGGGAGGAGTTGGTCCCGGCCCTGGTTCGGGCTCGGTTACGCCGCAGAAGCACCACCAGCTCCACTCGAGCGTCACGAGCATCATGCCGTGGAAACACCGCCAGTGTCCCAGCAGGGGATCCTCCAGCTCCGGCACAAACTCGTTCCGTAAGTATCGAAAGGGATAGTTTTGGAATTTATAATAATTATGAAACATAAAATCATCCAGGTAATCAGAATTCCTTTTTCGTTTGATTAATTTGTTCTTCTTTTTGAGTTTTTTAAAACTCCATGTATATTTACAAATCTTTACAGATGATATCAATATTTTTGCTGAAGCATTGGTCATATAAAGTAACCTGATTGTTTGGTTCATTCTTTCAAATTTGTAATCATTTTCAATGCGACAAATCCCACTGCAGTTTTTGGCTTATCAGTCAATCCGCTTCTCCTAAAAGGATTGGGAACTTATTTAAGACGCGATTTTATGACGTTTCGCAGTCAGTATGCAATGGTATTCGGGTATTTGCCTGGATCCGCCCTGCTGCCAGACGTTTTACATGACATTGCACTTAATATTCCGCTGCCCGTTGGCCGTCCTCCGGGGAGCATTGCCATTTAGTCGTTAGCCGTTTGATTGCGCTTCATGTAACATGGCTGCTAAATGTTAAACGTTGCCAATGCCCGCGTGACTTTGGTCTCATCATCATCAGCAGAAACAGCATCCACCAATACACCAACCTTGTCATCCTCATCACCATACTCATTCTGGTCGTGGTCCTGGCCCTGTTCCTGGTCCTGCTTCTGCTCCTGCTCCTGGTTCCATCATCATCATCATCAGTCTCTGGCAGCTCATTCCCATCCTCGTCATGTCTCCTGGCAACTGCAATTCGTTAGCAGTCAAAAACTGCGTAACTGCGGACGCTGTCCTGTGACTCCCCCCTTAAATTTATGCAAATCGCTGGCTGCGGTTGCAGCCAACTGGACACTTTTTTACACCGAAATAAATTAGGGGAATAAATATGAAAAAGTTTTTCCACGAGCTTAAGGTTTGGTTGCTTAGCAGATGAAACTAAATCACTATATTTTAGTAATTGTTGTACCTTATATTATTACCTTGTACCTTATATTATTCCCCAATTTCCTGTATCAATATATCCTCATTCCACATTTTAGTATATTTCGAAATCCCATTTGCCGCAGTGCACGCACACGATTCTAGTTGAAGTAACAGCGCACACCTATTTATACTCATCCTGCCTGAGCACAGTTTCCTCGTTAGGTTGCACATTGCCTTTCATTTCATTTTGCAGTTGCTTATCGGTAATTCACTTTTGGAATTACCCAAGTGCCGGCCACTGTAATCAAATGGATACATGGCAGCCACCGCTCATTCTGGTGCCTGAATCCGATCCGAGACTCTTCCTGAAGTCAATGCCCAGAGCTAGTTTTTCGCCTCACTTGATTTATTTGCTTAGCTTCGGCTTCAGCTTCCCAGCTCCATTTCAATCTGTTTTACTTGTATAATCAAAATTTGGACTGCAATTAGAAATTACCAGCTCGCCATTGATAGCTCGCATTATCGAAATCGCATAATGGGATTGGCTTTTGCATCGATTTGCTTTGCTTAAGCCTTGTGTGGTCTTGATTTGCACCCCGGGAGAAGTAGAAAGCTTATACCTGCGAGTGTTATGAAAACCTCTGAGCTTCAGACAATGTGTATTAAGTGTGAATTTGTGGTTACGGTTTCCCTTCTACGTGAGGCTTAATAATCGCACATCAGAGCGCCAAAGTGTTTGGTAATTTGTAAATTCATTATAGCAAATGTTTCTGTGAGTGGTACTTGGGGCTTAAATAATAACTAAACTAAATATGTCACAAATTAGGAATGTCACATTACTTTTATTCTTAACTCAAAATTCATTTGCTAGGCAATCAAATATATATGTATTTGCCAAATAAATATTGTTGCATATATCCTTCCAAGTTCCCTTGACTCCAAGTAAGTTAAGTTCCTAATCAAACTACTCAAGCAATAGGAACGTAGCTTGAATTACAAATCCGAATCCTCGTCCTGAGCTAATTTCAGCATATATCCAACAAGTTGTTCTGCTTGATCGAACTCAATTTACTTCGAAAGGGGGAGAAGAAAAACCAACTCAAAGATGGTTTTCCTTTCCCCTTTTTGTAGACCAAAAAACCAGTACAGCAATTCAATTTTAAACGTTTAACTAACCATATTTCCTTATTATCGTTTTCTTTTCTGTGCTTCTTCGATGGGAACCCGTTGGCGCAACTTGATATTGATGTCGATGATGCTGCCACTGATGCTTTTTCCTGATTTTCTCGATGCTTCTACCCATGCTGCGGCGTTGTTGCTGCTGCTGTAATCAATGCCACTGTCACGGCAATTTGCACACACACAAAATGCAACACAACATCGAACAATGAACAATGGAACCACTGCGACTACGACGCCCAATGCTGACGCTCATTCTCCTGCTCCTCCTCCTGCCCCCACTGCTACCCGTGATGATGATGATGATGACAACGATGCTGCAAACGACTTGGCATTGAACTGCCAATAACAACGGCAACAACAACAATTGATGTGGAACCCCTGGTCATCATGAATGCTGATGACGCTGCCCTCTCCCTGCAGGCTTCGATGCTGCCAAGCACTGGCTGGCTGTGAGTTCCATCCTCCTTATAATTGGCGCTGCCAGTGTGGCCGTGCCACTGGCACTACGTGTGGCAGCAAGTGAGTATCGCTTCGAATCGAATGGGGAAAGGAAGGCACCTAGCCGAACCGAACCGAACCGAGCTGAAGCTCAGCATTCCACAGTCTCAGTCCTGGTGGAGATACGGACACTCCATGGACAATAAATCAATTACCATAACGCATACGACACGTGGGCCAGACCAAGGGATCCATGGGGCGACTGTCGGATGCGGTATGCGGACCAGAGTGTCGAAGTCTCTAACTTGGTTAGCAACTGTTGATAAAGCATTGGGGCAAATAGCTCGGGAGATGAAAGAATATTGTCTAGACAAAAAAATTTGCACAGAAACCATTTATAAAAAAAAAAAATGTGTAAATATAAGATATAAAATTTCTAATGACTTTCACAGGTGCCCCGTTCGAGGAGAGACTGCGCGTGGCCGTTCAGCTGCTGGATCAAGTGCCTTTAATCGACGGGCATAACGATTTACCTTGGAATATTCGCAAGTTCCTGCACAACAAACTTAACGACTTCAAGTGAGCATGACCATCCATCGCATCCATCACATGGAAATGCAATTAAAGTTTAATACCAATTTTGTGTTGTTCTCTCTCCGCCACCTCTCTCCCGACACCAGTTTTGATGAGGATTTGCGCAATGTAATGCCCTGGGGCCGCAGCCATTGGAGTCACACGGACCTCACGCGACTGAAGAAGGGACGCATATCAGCACAGGTAAGTCCCCTTGGCCTCACCTGCATTTGCTCAGATAACCAGTACCTGTAGCCGCTTACCCGGAATTATTATGGCCGGAGCAGCTTAAAGTGAACTTGGCAGTTTTATACCCTATTCACGGTCTTTCTGTGGGGTCGATCGAAATATAAGAGAGATTGTATCTGTGGAAGCTTAGGAATTTATGATAATTTATTAACAATTCAGTAGATTTAATTATAAAATTAATAATAAAATGAATATTTAAATTGTATTTAATTTACTAACAAATTTACTTGTAATATAACTTAAAGCTGAGTTTAAATAAATAACTCAGGCAATAGTCAAGAAATATACTGATAATTTCCTAAGCAAATTGTTTCAAATATTCTTAAGATACGGCTCTTTTCACAATATTTTCCTGAGTAGTATTTTCTTCAAAAAATCATACTAAAAGCAACCTAGTCCCCTGATATATAACACAAAAAAGCGTATTCCGACTTCATTGTCTTTGGCCAAAGCGCAAAATTGCTCTTTTAATATTTTATCCGGAGGCAAGTCGTTGTCCAGACAACGGGCGACTTTTGCTTTGAGTCTGCGGAATAAGGCAAGAAAAATATTAATTATGGACCACTCACGAAACTCGACAAGGAACTGGAGCAGTGGCAAAGAGCAAGGAGCACGGAGCACCAGCAGCTGGAGCCGAAGGATGCTTCTATAGCAGCTTCTTCTTTCTGCTGTCGATGATGAGGCTCTTAATTATTTTTTGCCAGGCGACCGGCCACCAGGAGTGGTGGAATATATCCACTTGATGTCCGTTATTGATTCGCTTAAGGTTCGATTACGCGAGAAATTTGTGAGCTTTATTTAAAGTGAGTAAGCAGATCGAGTGACTGCTATTTAAAACTCTCGAAAATTGCTCGACTAATTGGGAATAAAAAGACAGAGCGGAGAAGGAACACTCTCCGCTTGATTGACGTGACCGGGACTGGCAGCCAGGATAAATGAGTGAAACTGGCCAGAAAATGGCAGGAGTAGGGAAACGATTAACCTGCGAAAAGTTCATAAATCAATGAGGAAACCGAAAACCACTTGAATATTTCAAATTGTCCAGGGAATTTTCCTCTATTTTCTCTTTCTCTCTCTCTCTCTCCGAAACCGCAACGACGATTTTTCACGTTCGCCGCAAGCGAGTCAAAGGTAATGGCGGAAAAGGGAAAACAAAACATTTCCACCTGCCTCGACCATAATGAAAATTAACTTTCCCAATGCATTTTCATTCTCGATGCCCCTCCCAGCAGTCCCATAAATTTGGCTGCAGTTTTGTGTGTGTTTTCGCCGTTGAGGGCTAACAGGTAATTGCACCAGTTTGCCAACTCTAGCCAGCCGCAAAGTAAAATTATGCAGCACTCAATTTAATTACTCCGCCAAATAACTTGAGTCCTGACTCTTGTAATAACAGAAATGCAGGAAGTGTTTAGTGTGCATATGTTCAAATAACAATACTGAGAATGTACTATATCTTAAAACATTTGTCAACGCTATTTGCACATGACTAAAAAAGTCGGATATATATTTTAAATCAAAGCAACTTGTTGCTTTAAATTAGTGATCTTTAAGGACAAGGTGTGATAAACAAATTTATTTTTGAGCGTATACTAAGTATAGAATAGCAACAGACATTTTTCTCTGTGTAAGGATTGCAACTTTCCTCGAGGACCTTCGGCTGCTTTCATGGAGCACTAAACGTGTGATGCTTATTAAAACTTCACACTTCCAGCAGCTGCGCGATGCAACCTACTCTTTCCTTTCAGTTTTCTCTCTGCGGAAACCCTTTCTGAACTCACTCCAGAGAAAACTTCTTGATTTTCATGTTCGATGAACGCGCGGCAAGTTATTGCGGCAATTTCTGGTTCCTTCGGTTAGCTAATTGAACTTGTTGACGCCTTGACGGCGACGGCTTCCGGTGAACAATTCTCACAGACGGTAGGCGACTGCCAGCAAAATATTGTGCAACTTTAGGAGAGCTGTAGTTAATTGCCAGTCAGAAAGTGGAAAATCTAACTCGCTGCACTTAAGGGGGAACGTAAAGAAATATATACCTTTCAATGTATCATTTGTGGGCGACAGAAAGCTGTTCCGTTATTTTTGACATTTGTAGTTAATTGTTGTTTGACTTAATAGTTTAAATATTGAATGTACTACTCAGTATTACATAATTATATAATGTCCATTTTCTAGGGTATTTTCAGCAGTTTTTCCCTTATTCCACCACTCAAAAATGTATATGTTGCCTCAGCTTTTGGATAGTTTTTTATGGCTTTCGCTTAATGCGTTGGCGCAACTGCGATTTAAAAACTTTAGCGACACTCAATTCCCGGCAAACAAGTTAACTCAATAAACCCTCTCTCCACCTACTAACACAGCGATGAGAGCAGCAACAGCCAAATTTCTGGCAATAACAACAAGCTAACAACGTGGCAACTAACTAGTTGACAACATGTTTCAACAATTTGTTGCTCAAAATGCCAAACGTGCAACGATGCGCTTCGAAAACCCAAAACAAATAGTTTAAAAATTAAAGGAGCAGGGACTCGGATGGGGATAAGACCTTAATAAACTTGCTCGGGGAGAATCACGTTGAAACCATAAAGCTCTCAAAATCTTTTAGATTTGGCTGCACTTTTGAGCCCAGGACCAGGCCTTTTCCTTAAAAAAAAAAACCAGACCTCTGTGTCACAGGCGAGACCTTGATGAGAAATGGAGAAGAACGCAGGATAATGTGCAGGGAGAAATTTTGAGAAAAAAAACTTAATAGTATTGTTTAAGTATATAAAAAAAAAAAAACTTGTTGAAAAACAATAGCTACTTATGCCTATTATTTCTTTTTATTTAAAGTAGTAACGAAAATAATGTTGTTAAAAGTAAAATGCTTCGTAATCTATCGAAATATGTTATTTTTCGTGGTGTACGCGAACACAAGAGAGCTTGAAACAGGTAGCAACAATGTTGAAACATCATGAAGCTCCAAAAAGTCGGCTACTGTTTTTCGGGGCCAGGACACGGAAACGTCGTGTTACGCTTGTCCGGCTGCATGACTGCCCTGCATTCTTCCTTTGCTCCTTCTGCCTTCTTCTTCCTCCATTTGGGCTCTTCTCCTTTGCTCCACTCTTCGGCAGTGCTATCCTCGGACTTCTCCCTCGCACACACACAGCCTAATGGGAAGTGCCCATGTAGCGGCTGAAGGGGAAACAATGGCGACGAAGGACGCGCTTGGAGCGGAAGTGGCCGCAACGAAGAGTAGTCGTCGACGTCGACGACAAGGAGGCTGTAATCTGGGCCAGGACGTCCAGGACATTTGGGGCATGCAGGACATGGCATCGTTATGGTAGGGGAAATACGCTGCACGACTGTTGTCCTGCCTCTGGGTTTTATACCCTCAACGCGGATTGCAATAACAGAGCAAGGGTTCTGTTCCGCTAGTTCAAGGAACAATTCCTAGAAATTTAAATTGCCAACTTTCTTAAAGTTCAAATATTTAAAAATAAATTCACTTGATGAACAATATACAGAAAATAGTTAAGTTATAGTAATAGTTAATCAATAATATTAGAAAAAAACGATGCACTTGTTAAATGCAACGCTGCAAACTTATGACTAAAATTAAAATACCATCCGAGGGTGTAGAATGTGTTTGGTGTTGGTTAGACAACAGACACTGAGATAGACACACGGAAGTAGACACTGACTCCAACACTCTTAACTGAAAGTCAAAGTAAAACCAAGAACTCTAGGGAAAACACCACACAATTTTTTCTCTGACCAAAAAACCATTCGGGGTTTTCTGGGGATTTGTTTTGCGGACTCTTGGTTATGTGCCTCTTGTTGCATTCTTGTGGGACTGCAAAGGTGTTGGACTTGCGGTTTTTGCTAGCCAACCACAAGCTGTTGCTGGGCTTATGGACAAGATTTCCCTAAACCGGACTTTCCGCTCTCCCGCAGTAATTATGGAATGCATTGCTACGCCGCAACGCAATCAAAAACAGAGCTGCCCTTCGGCGGAAATAACTTTACATTCATAGCAAACACATTCCTGGCACCGAGTCACAGAAATGCCTGGAGTTCTTACTGGGAAATGTTGCTTATGCATTTATTTATTATATTGCGGAGAAGTAATTTCTAATTAAGAGTCATTCTGACCGAGATATTAATTTAAAGCGAGCCAATGAATTATTTAATGACGAGCTGCAATTGAAATTTGGCTGTATTTCCTTTTGGAAACTACTTTAGAGTAAGGATTTGCTTTGAAATAAAGATTTGGTTGTGTGTCCCCATATATATATATATTATACTTGCACACATAAATCTGATCACTCTAACAATAATAGCAACAAGGTTACACAAATAACCACAGAAAGGCCCCCAAATTACACAAAGGAAAATTACTAGAATTTCAATAGTGAGCTGTGGGTAATTAATTAATTACTCAATGGTCAGTAGCTAATCCAAGGGCTTATATAATATTTTTTTTTATTCAAAGAAACTATTAAACCAAATCAGGTACACTATATTACATGTTTTTTATTTTGAATCAAGTCCCCTTCGAATACTATAATTTCTGATATTTATTTTCTAAATAAACAATAATATTAAAGCTCCTAGATTGGATTATTACACATTAGCTGATTTGAATTTTTCTTAATGGCCAAGCCATTCATTGTCTTAGTTTAAGCCAATTCCAATTTTCTTTTTGGTTTTCTTTTTTAACCCTGCACAAACACATTCACACGTGCCGGCCATTGACAACAAATCACGCATATGGCCACCGTCGCCACAACAACGACAACAGCAGGGCCAGATTCACAATTAACTTGAAGCCGAAATGTTGTCCTTGAGGGAGCTGTAGTGGCTGTTTTTGTTACTGCCACCGAAAACCAGTTTAAATATTAATATGCTTTGTGCCCAGCACAGGATGTGTGTGGCGATGATGATGGGGACTGGGGGCGATGCCGATGATGGGACCTGGTTTGAGGACACCAAAGGCGACGACACTTTTGGCCACGATGTTGACGACAATGATGGCAATGCAGGTGTAAGGAGGAGTGCTTGGCCTTGTGGGCTAATGGCCAAGTGCCGTGCTTAAACACACTTGAAGGCGCCTTCAGAAAGCCAAATACACAAAAGACCCCCCTCGACTTTCAAGTCACATATTCACTCCTCGACAAACAAAGGTGCTTGGCTTGGCCATTGTGAAGTCATATGCGGAAAACCAGGGAAGAGGAAAAAGTGGATGATAACACAGGTAAAAAAGGGGGGAACAGTGGCGTTAGAATTGATGAAAGGGGGGCTTAACATGGTCTGAAAGAGGGTGGAAAATAAAGACTGAAAAAAGTACCAAAATGGCATAACATCAACCATCAACAGGTGACGCCCCACCGGAGACCCAAAGCATAAATGAAATATTTTCGCTACCCGCAGAGAGCAGGAAAGAATGCCAACTGCTTCCATTGAGCATTGAGCCAGCAAGCAAATGCTGAACCATACTCCAAATTGCGAGAAAAATAAACAGATAAATGGGGATAAAAATAAAACACAAAACACGACTATCAATGTTTTTAAAATTCGACAAAAATGAAAGCCTTAAAAACTTATATTTGAAATCCAATCATTTCCGCGTTTAAAACCTTTAAGCTTTTATAATTTTTTTTAGAAAACGTCCTCAGATGATGTTCAACGGCGATTTAAACAAAGGAAATTTCAAAAAAATTTGGGAAGGACAATGTGTACTCAAATAAAAATATTTGTGGTCTTAAAATTAATAATTATCTACTTATATATTTTAAACGGTGTATACAGAATTATTAACCTACTAAATATAAGGTAGAAATACTTTTGGCATTTCAATTAATACCTGTTTGTTTAGTTATCAATCATTAAGTTTTCTTATTTAATAAAATGTAAAACTATTTAGCCATGCCAAATACCCGTTCTTGAATTCCCCTCTCTGGGAAATTGAAAATCACGTCTTTGTGAAGCCCACTTACTCTCCAAGTGCCATCAAATAATTCTTTGCAATTAACTTAATTACTAGAAACAGACGAATGCTGAAATCATATTTTCACCAGATTTTTTTGCCGTTGAACAAACACAGCCATTAGCACGGTTATCATTTAGCCTCATCATTTCATTATTTCGCCGGGGGAGCAAGGGGTCACCGGACCACACCTCGAAACCCGAGTCCACAGTCCAGGAGCGCAAATAAACGCAAATGGTAATGAACAGAAAGGAGTGTGGCATTGCCATGGTTTCTACTGCATGGTCCATACAATTAACCCGAATTGAACTAATGCCCCTGTACTCTGACCACCTGATAAGCCCCGCCAGTCCGGCAGTCGGGAACCTACGCCCATTTTAGGGGTTTTCCGGGGCTTTCCTCTCGGTATGCATAAGTGAGTGCTGCCCAGAAAAACCAAACTAAAAATCAACACTGACGGGGGGTGGGGTCGGGGACAAGGGCCTTGTGGATAAACTTTTGCCTTTTGCACGGAATGGAATTCCATGTGCAGTTGTCCTTGTTATTGTTCAGTGTTTATTCGGCACAGAGCAGGTGCTGGGAAATCCACAAAATTTCCTCGTCTGTTGTGCAATTAAAATTGCACAAATGCAGGGGCCAGAGTTTCCCTGGAGAGTCCGACAGCCCGAGTCTCGCAAATCCAATTCTACAACTAACACAGAGCACACAGCACGCTACACACTCCTCGCCATTCATTCATTCCATCTCTAGCCGTAATTGTTTTTCTGTGACTCGTTTATTGAAAAGTTTTACATATTTCATATGCACATCGGAGGCCAACCTGGGAGCAAACCGAAATTTCCTCCATGAATTACGCCAAACTTTATCATCATCATCAACTGGGGGCGGAGAAACCGAAACAGAAACAGAACAAATGAACATTTAGAGTATGGCTCTTGTTTTTGGTTTTAATTTACTGCCCGGCACTGAAATGGTTTTAAACTACGTGCTTAGCACGTCGAAAAAGAAAAGGAATGAACCAAAAATATGGCTGGAGAAATAGGGCCTTTCTTCCGGTTTTTCTGGTTCAGGCCTCTCACGAATTTATATTAAAAATTATTTATTACTGGGGCTTCCTCACTTGCCCCGCCTGCTCCTTCCGTGTGCACAGCACAAAAAGCCAAAACTTTTTAATTGCTCTTTTTTCCGAATCGCTTTTCGCCTTCTGCCAGCTCGTCGTCCTCGTTCGTTCCTCACCCTGGCTTCAGTTCCATGGAGACACGTACGTGCCTTTATTTTCCTTTAATGATATAACGTGATAAAACTGTTTTGCCCCTGCCACTGCCACCGCTCAGTTGTTCTCGTTTCCTATTTTTCCACGCTCTCTTCAAGGAGTTTCTGTGTATCACTCCTCGTAATAATGCGCAATTAACAAAAAACTTTTAGATTCCCAGACTCAAAAAAAGAAAAATAAATTGTTGAGACATAAAACTTAAGGTATAAAACTTTGATGAAACCAAGTCCAGTGTTAAAAACACTTCTATATATTCTGTATACTAATTGGCAGGGTCCCATAATAGGTAAGAATAAGAAGTTGATATGTCAAATGTATATATTTCAATTAGCAACAAAATTGCAGTAATAATTGCCGCTCAAATTGTATACTTAACTTCCTAAGTACAAATCTGTATCATTTTTCCCTTTCTCTTCCAGTTCTGGGCCGCCTATGTCCCCTGTGAGGCGCAGCATCGTGATGCAGTCCAGCTGACTTTGGAGCAGATTGATGTAATCAAACGGCTAACGGATCGCTACTCCCCGCAACTCACCACCTGCACCTCCGCTCAGGGTGAGTTTAACACCGAAATATATTGCACATACGCCGCGTAGGCACACGGGCGCATTCCAGAAAGCAGCTGGGAAACTGAAAGTATTCCGGGAACGAGAAAAATGCCAGACGGTACTGCTGCTACCGCCCTTTTTTCACTAGTTTTTTTCTGCCGGAAAACTTTGACCGGCGCGAGTCGAGTCTTGGGCGAAAAAGTTGTTGAAAAGTATCTTGGCCGGCTACCAAAAAGCAGTTTCGTCGGAGTAGATGGCGACCCTTGAGGCGGCTTTCGTGCGGCTGCTTACCGCGTGCCATATTTTTGCACCATTTCCTTTGATACGCTACTGCTCACTCACCTAGTTGGCAAAAGAAAGGAGGAGCGGCCTCGTTTAAGCGAAAGGAAAACAGTTCATATTTCCTTGTGTGCGAGGAGGGGAAAGGGGAGCAGGGTGGGAAAATGGCGGAGCCAGCAAGGAGTCCACTTGCCAAATAGCAAACAGGCGTGCACTGGGAAAAACCTATATATTACATTTTATTATTATTACTTATAAAAAAATATTAAAACATTCTAAACTTCTCAATTTTCCCAACTCCAAGTCAATTATTTTCCAGTGCAAGAAAACAGCATGGAATAAAATAGAGAGCTGAGTTGCAGGAAGAAACATTTGACTTATGCCTCGACTCCCCGGCCAGCATTTGAGTTTCCTTGTTGGTTTTCCGTTTTGCATTTCGATTTGCACCCACTCCGCGCCACGGACTCTTAGGTCCTGGGGTGTGCAGAGGTCCAGGCAATATTTTAGTGTTGCAGCTGCTGCACACACAAAGAATCGGGGCAAATGGCACAGAGGAAACTACAAAAATAAAAATGAGAAAAGCCTGCAAAGGCAACAAATCGCTTCCGGCATTTGCGTTGAAACATTTATGTAGCCGTAAATGGAAATGTCAATAAATCATGGCTCAGAAGGAAAATCATCCGCAAAACACAACAAGAAATATGAAACAGGAAAACTTTTAGCAGAGAAATATTACTGGAACAATCGTAGCGCATATGCACTCGCTGTGTGAGGGGAGTGGGCCAAGGATGTTTCCCCTGTTTTTTGAAAGGTGCCGAAGAAGCCAAAAGACCACTTTGAATCCTTGCAAATATGAACATCTCTGTGAAAATCAAACAGAAGTAAGCAGTTTGTGCCAATTTCCTTGATGGCTTCCTCCTCCACTTTCTCGGTCTCTCTCCCGGTCTCCGCCTCTGTGGAGGTCAGCAGAAAAATGTTTCCTCTTAATTGATGCGGTTTTTTTCGTGCTAAGGAAATTGGATTGAGTGAACCGAGTGAACTGGCAAATTGAGCAATAAATTTGATTAAAATTGGAGCATGGAGAATGGGTGGAAAAATAATGGAGGAGCACCCTGTAGAGTGGAAACAAAAGACAATAAGCCAAAGGGTGTCGGATAGACCTCTAAAAATGTTATGGAATTTAAGGAAATGTGATTGTTCCCCATTAAACAGTTAATAAGATATTTGATTTACCTTTCCCCGGGAAAGGTTCCAATGATATTTGCTAATATTAATACATGTGAAAAATATTAATTAAAATGATTCATTTGATACTTTTACCCATCGAAATCTCCTCAATTCATATTATATTTGGTTTTGTGTCGGCTCTTAAGCCACAACCTCAATTACTGTTAACTTAAAACCAACATTCTCTTATTTAAATCCATGGAAACCAATAATTTGAACGCACTACCGATATGCAAAATAATGATAGGCAATCGGCTTTTCACTGGCAAACAAAAAATACCCAATTACTTGCCAAACAAATCCCCGCCACATTTCCATATAATCAAACGGAAATCCCTTTTGAGCCCGGGCTGTAAACCAGCCTGCGAATCAAAGGCCAAGTAAATCAAAGTGAAACCCGACACAGGGGCAACAAACAAAAACTGACCTACCTTGGCTTGTACTGTTACTGGCAAAGTACCAAAATAAAACTGAAATCAAAATAAACCGACCTCGCCTCCGAGCATCGTGAAATCCCAGCTGCCGCTGCATAAAATAAAACCGAGCATTTTATTTTAACTACTGCAAATAAATTCAGCTGAAATTGTTGTGTCCGCTGGCCCGCCCGCTCACATGTCGTGTAAATAAAATGCGAATCCAAGTGACTATTGAGCAAATGCAGCAAAGCGTGCTTTTCCCAGGACTCAGCTACACTCCCTTTCGGCCGGGTCCTTTCTGGAGCAACTCCTGCCAAAGTGATTGTAAAAAATGCAAACCTAACGAACCGAAATACAACGCGACGAGTGACGGGCAGCGTCACTCACTGGCTCCCACTCCTGAATGCGAATCCGGAATCCAAACCCAAGTCCACGCCAGGTCCAATGCGAAGGATTGTCTTGCACTAGGAAAAATTACAAAAAATTGGGGAATAAATGCTACTGCTGCAGGGAAATTTAAACAGATAAAGAGAATTGTGTATATAACATCAAAAAACTGTTTTCAAATAGCCATATTTACTAATAATTTATAACTTAACCTTTCAAGATAATTTTCATAATTATAGTTTTATTTTAACTAATTTTCTTCGAGTGCAGATCACCTGTCCCATGTCCAACTAAACAAATGAGCGCTGCATAAACACAGCAGACATGCAGAAAGTGCTCGGGGAATGCGATTGCATATCCCTCGGATGATATCCTTGTGGCAGCAGTGTCCTTCTCGTTCGTGTCAACTGCCAGTGGCCAGCGCCAGCATCGCAGCTACTTTACATTTGGCACAACCCAATGTGCGAATCTCTTTTATTCGCAATTTTCAATTTTCACCTTCAAAAGTGTAAACTTCAATTTACACAGATCCGAACACAGGAGGAGCAGCTCGAGAAGAAGGATATTGAGAAAATTGGATTCAGCTGAAGCAAAAAAACAAAAAACAAAAAAAAAAAAGAAGAAGAAAGGCGCATTTGGTCGCATCAAGTTGTGTACTCTCCAAAGTGAACTCACTACAACGTATGGTATAGTGGTTTCAATTAATAATATAGAATACTTACTGTATTTAATTATTAACGACTATCAGAAGTTTTAAAATTAGGGAGAAAGTCGAGTTTATAAGTAGTAGAAAATATTGATAAGAGTAAGTAAGATTTAATAGCTCCCCTTCTGACTACACTACGACTGGAACTTAAGGCAGCATCGATCAAGCAAGAACTCGAGGGTATCTAATGTTTTACCCATCCGAATCCTGCCGCCTGCATTGTTCCCTCTTTGTATTGCTGGCTGTTGCCATTGCTTTTGGTTTATTGCGTCAAGTGGCATTTCGGTAGGGATTTTCATTTTGAAATGTATTGGAGCACTTCCCGTGTGTGCGTGTGCAGGCGAGCGAGTGCTCCACAAGAATTGCCTCAATTCGCATCCGATCCGAGGACGGCCATCTATGTATTATACATTACGGCCCCGGTCGCCAGAAATCGAACCAGAGGACCAGGAGCAGGAGCAGCAGGAGAGGAGTCACCGTCACACAGTCGCAGTCACAGACAATTACATGCAGGACCAGAACCAAAGGCCGGAGTCAAAGTCCCGGGTACAAAATTGAACTTCAGCTCACGTGGCGTATTTTAGTGCCTTGGGCTGACAGAGAAGGATTCCTGAGAAGGATTTCCTAGTATTGGTATTGGTTTCTGGTACATTTGTTTATTTGCTGCATATTTTAGGGTTTTACGACGTTTCCGACATCCACCAGGTTCTACTTGTGGCAGGTATTTTGGGCTTTCCCAACAATGCACAGAAAGCGAGGGGAATATAGAAGAAAACTGCACTAAAAAAATTTATTTAAATAAAGAAAACATAAAATATTTCTAAACTATGTAATTTGTATGACACACTTTTAAACTTCGTTTTAAACGGGTTTAAATCTCTTCAAATAGATTTTTTATTATTTGTATGTACTTTTTGAACTTTCAAGAAACACTGGACAAGAGGCGATTTTCCGGCAGTGCATGCTAGAGAAAACAGCATCGGCGGGAACAATTTCCCGCTTCTTGCACCTGATGTTGCCTTTGATTTTGGTCGCAGCTTATTTGCTTATAGCCATGAAAACTTCGCCAGTCCCTGTGTCTTGCTCTTGAGTCCTTTTCCTGTTGCCAGTTTCCAGTTGTCCCCTTCTTCGTCTCCCTCGCCCAGCAAGTAATGCCTGTTATGTGGCAAAATTTATTAACCCGCTTTCCGTTTGGCCTTTTCGGTACACTGAAGGGGAGTGGAGAGTGTGCGAGACATTCGAAATGTTATCAAAATTGGGCACACAAAATGCCTCTGATTTGAATAGCTTCTGGGAATGGGAACAACAACCATTTTCGGGGACCCAGAAGTGCGCAAAGGTTCCCACAAAAACATGGTTCTCCAATTAGTTGCAGATAAAACGAAACAACATCGATGATTGACAAATCCATTAAAATAAGCGAATGTTTTAAACATCAATCAATGACATATTTGGACCTTTTTCAAAGGGATCTCATTGTACATTTGCAAATAAATTAATAAGAGGTTTGTACATGAGTTCATTTATTTTATTGCTAAATACATTAAAGAGGTTTTGATTGCTGTTTATAATAGAACTATTGGCCACCAGTTCAAGTTCATCACAATACTCAAAACCAATACTTTGAAGCGAAATAAATATTTTAAGTCATTTAAACTTTTTGACTGACCATTGTTGAGTCAAGTTTGAAGCATGACTCCACTCCAAGACACTCCACATACTTTATACGCTTTAAGCTTTAAGCAAACATTACTCGTTGGCTTAGATGACTTGAAACAATGAATGCAATGAATGAATGAGCAATGCACAAGGATTTTGACAAGTGTTCGTTGGCAGCTGAATAAAATGTCAAGAAACAGATCAAAGCTTTCCCGGAGCCAAGACAAGCGTGAATATTGCATGGCACAGCGAGATGCTTTGTTGGCCAACGGGTAAACTGACAAGGACCAGGGCAGGCTCAGCCCGGACCAGGATCAGCTGCAATGCACTGAGCCCTGAGTGCTCTGCCCTCGATGGAGGCAGGGTAGTCGAGCGAGTGACAGGCCGCAGAACAACAAATGTTACTCATGGTCAAAAAGAAAAAAACAAAGCCAGTCCGGGCCGAGTTTGAAGTTTATCCACAAAAACCCCAAGCACTTCAGCCACTCGTCTGTCCAGTGAATGCAGTTCGGGAGAAGGAGAAATCAGTAGACATGTCATGAAATAAAGAGCTTTTTGTTTAATTCTTGGTCAGAACTCTTTGATATAAAAACTAGTACGTAATTTATTCAGAGACTTTTCAGACAAATTCAATTTAAAATGTGCATTAAGGGAAATAAAAACATTATAACATTTTTTCAACCTGTTTTGCAGACATTATCGAGGCGCACAAGAACCAGCAACTGTGCTCTCTGACCGGCGTGGAGGGCGGTCACTCGCTGGGCGGATCCCTGGCGGTACTCCGCACCCTGTATGCTATCGGAGTGAGGTACATGACGCTTACCTCCACCTGCCACACTCCCTGGGCCGACTCGAGTTATGCGGATGCCCCGACCTTCAACATGAAGCACGGCGGCCTCACCATATTCGGCAAGGTAAGTCATGAGCCACTCTTTCCGCCTTTCTTGCAGCTGATTTAATGCTAATTAGTTGAACGGTCCCCGGGTCCGAGGGTTGTTTGTCCTTTGAGGAGCTTACATGGGGATTTTGGCCGCTGATGAGGCGGCTCGTCCTGTTTCGTCCCTCCACGCTCCCGCTCGGGTGTCCCCCTCCGGTTTCCCGACTCCATCGTACGCGTAACTACGGTCAACCGCAGTCAACGCTTTGTTGGCTTAGCCATAAACATGTGCAGCGGGGAAAGTGTGGGCGAGCACTGCAAGAAATTCAATTAATAAAGGCTATTTCTAATTTCCACAAAGTATTTTCCATTTCAAACTCAAAAATAAGCTGTTTATTAATATTTATTTTTTGAAGCTACATTCATCAAACAACTTCACGTTCTGGATCTTCCGTTGAAATAGTCTGAGGTTTCGAAACAAAAATGTTGTCTTGAAATAATTTAACTGCCTTTTTCCTGCAGTGTGGTGGCGAGGTGGCCGTGCCTCGGTAGTTATGTACTTAAGTGCCCTTTCTGAGGGGTTTTTGGGGCAATGCTTCTGTGGGCGGATTCGGATGGCACCTTGTGCCCTCTAATGGCTCAACAGTTCGCAAATTAGGTGCCTACTACAGTTTACAATTGCCAAGCGGCTTTGCTGCGGGATTTTCGTGTGACCCGACCGGATCATATATATTAAATTAGACCCACCAACGACCACTCTCCCGGCTCCCAACTCTCAGTTCTTCCCTGGAACAGAGCTTTCGATGGCTGTGGCCAGCTCCTGGGACTTAATCGGGCGAACACTTGAATCTATTATGGATTTGCGTTAAAGAGAATTTTGGGTAGCCGAGGCATCGATTTCATGGTTAGCTGCTAATTGGCTATATGCAAATATCCTTGCCAAAGAATCTGTTTGTACATCGTCAAAATGTTTGAAAATTGCAATTGATTTTTGACACAAAAATTTACCCATTTTTCTGAATAAAATGAAAGGGGTTACATAGTCAAAATTGACAAAAAATTTGTCAAAAAATAGAAATTGAGTTTTAAATGCAGAAAAGTTCTCCATTAAAAACTAAGAAGAAAAAACCAAGCCACTCCGAAATCCGTTGAGTTTAAGCAAAGTTACGATCAAAAAACCACTGAAAAGTTC
>VNJV01014655.1:0-10226 GCA_008042635.1 Drosophila nikananu | reverse complement strand
ATTTTCCTATATAATATTCCGAAGGAGCACAAAGCAATTTCCTTAGATTTGAAGGATTTCTCGATCTTGCTGACTAAATGGTGAAGAGCGACCTCTGTCGATCCGCCTTTGATGTAGGCAAATTGGGTTTTGTGTAGCGGCTTGGTGGTCTGGAGAGTGCACCTTACATGCAGGTCCACAAGCCGCTTCGCAGTCTTGAGAAAGAAAGACGAAAGACACATCACAAAGAGCCTTCTCAGGCTCAAGTGGATGGATCGGCTCTTCGAGCCGGCCATCACCGCCCTAACCTAAGACGAAAGACTTATCGGTCTGTATGACTTGGGTTGGTCAAGAGCTCGGTTGCCTTGTTTAGGAATAAATACCACGTTGACTCTCCTCCAAGATTGTGGTATGTATCCCAATGCAAAGCTGGCTCTAAGCAAACCTACCAGTGGGCAGATAATTATCTCAATGCTATGTTGCAGCAAGGCTGGAAAGATCTGATCGCCCCCGGGGCTTTGAAAGGACTAAAAGATTTGACTGCCCACCTGACCTTGTCAGGATCGAAGATAATACCGGACAGGCTGTTGCCGCGCCTGTTCGGTGGAGTGGTGAACCCATTTGGCTCACCGCGCGTGCTTATACTAGACCCTGGGAAATGCACCTGAAGCAAAAGCTCTAGAGTTTCCTTGCGGTCTTCCGGAAAGAACCATCTGTTCTTCTTAGAAGCCCCACCCCATTAGTTAAGCCCTTAGTAAAGACCTTTTGCAGTCTAGCTGCTTCTGGTAGTGCCTGCACACTTTCGCAGTAGTTGCGCCAGTTTTCCCGCTTAGCTCTTCTAATATTTTTGTTATACTCCGTGAGAGCACTCCTATAAGCGTCCCAGGAGTTCCGATTCGCCTTGGCTCTATTAAAGAGCCTGCGAACTTCCTTTCTTTGATCTGCAAGCCTATCACTCCACCAGGGGACCTCGCGGTTTGACCGGTGACGCGTTAGGACTGTGCTGTCCTGGAAGGAAGTGAAGAGCCCATCATGAAGCTGGTCAGCAGCCATCTCTATGTCACTAACAGACGTAAAGTTGGTGATGAGTTGGTCAGCTTTCATAGCCACAGAGGCTGTGAACGAGTTCCAGTTGGTTTTCTTCCGATTGTATAGCGAAGTATTGAGTTCCGTTTGGCCAGGCAGATCAAACCGGATGTGCTGGTGGTCTGATAGCATGGCCTCATCGGTAACCCTCCAATTCGTTATGCAATCGGATAAGAAATTGCTAGCCAAGGTGAGATCTAAGACCTCCTCCCGGATAGCGTTTATGAACGTGGGTTTGCACGCTCTATTGACTACATCTATTTGACTACACAATATATATTCAAGAAGGCACTCACCCCGATTGTTGACATCCTTTTCTACCCCATATGGTGTGATGCGCATTTGCGTCGCAGCCGATAACCAGATGTTTCCCGGCTGCGCGGCAGAAGCTGACGAGCTGCTGGACCTCCATCGGCGGAGCTTCGTTGGTGTCTCCGGGAAAGTAGGCGGCCGCCACCACCACCTCTCGGACACCTTCCGCTCTATGGCTGTTGCAACCAGATCCCTGTGGATAAAGTTGGTTAATGGGAAATGCTTTACGCTTCCATCCAGAAGGATGGCTGCTCGTGGAGCACCTCCACTGCGGTCATATAACAACTTACTTGATCCGCAGTTAAGTCCTCGTATTTGGCCACCGATCGACCATGGCTCTTGGATTAGGGCCAGGTCGATCTTCTTCTCGGCGAAAGTCCTGCACAGGGTGGCCGACGCCCCTTTGGCGTGGTGCAGGTTCGCTTGGAGAACCCTCGTGGTTCTCACGGCTCGTCCTTCGAGCGTTGGACGAGGCTGCCGCGCTTGCCTCGTCGAGAGTTGTTCCCTCTCTCTCCTTTCGGCGGTCTAGATGCCACGACCGACGTCGGGCACTTGGCTGGCGGTGCCACGGCTTTGGGTGGCTTAGCCTTGCCATCGCCCTTGGCGGGAGCGCTACGCTTAGTAACTCCGCCTGGGGCTCCCTTGGCTGGTGGCTGGGAGTTGGTGGCCTTACTAGCGAGCCCAGCAGCAGCGCTAGAGAAAGCGCCATCCTCGAGGGGAGGATCCTTGCGTTGGACACCGCTGCCTTCCTCTTTAGACTGTGAGGTCTTAAGAATGAGCCTGGTCCTGCCAAAGCAGTACCAGACTCTGCCGCCGCACTTGACAAGCGACCGCAGCGACGCCTGGTCGACCATCATGGCGAGGTGCAGCATCTCACCTTGTGTGTTCCGCTGCACAACTCTCCACTGGGACGTGTCGAGGTCGTTCTGCCTACCAACATAGGCAAGAACTTCCTCATTCGACAACTCAAGGCTGTTGGCGAAGTAGCCTCGCACAAGGCTGGCCCGGGGGAACTGGCCCTCCTCCAACAGCTCTACATCAAGCGCACTGTTAGCCTTGATAATGCTAAAGTTGCGACTGACCCACTCGGCCGCGTTGTTGTCGAAGCAGACGAGCAACAGCCAGCCAGCTCTTGGGACACATCCCTCGAACTGCGGCCTCAAACCAGCTGTCTCCGAGGAGAGAGTGGTTTTCAGGATCGCCGCCTTGAGCGTAGCCATGTGCTCCGCTGTAAGCGTCGACAACCCACCAGTCGACGCGAAACCGAGCTTGACACCACTGGCCATCCGACTGTACGATGGCGCTGTCGGCTCTGAATGAACAATTTTCGGTTTCTTAGACAAGCCGGACTCTGGGGTCGTGTCAAAAGATCGTTCCCGCTTGGCCGTGGCCGCGGCGGGAGCGGGAGCTTTTGCAGCCTGGAGAGCTTCTGCTCTCGGGAGCCCATTTGCGATAGCTGCCTTGAACAGCTTCTTTTCGCGGCTTGTCATTTTGACGAAGGCGATCTCGGAAACCAGCCTCAACCGCTGGAACCGAGAGCCCGCATCCTCCAGATCCAACCCCGTAGAGGTTGAGCAGGATGCTTCGTCCGGCGATGCTAGGGTGACTACCTTGGAACTAGAGGCCAACACCTCAGGATCCCTTAGGGTCACCAAATCCTCCGTCGACGAGAAGGAGGCAGAAGCCACCCGTCCTGAGACGGATGGTGGCACATCCGGATCCCCAATCTTGGCGGGACCGACATCCGCGCATATGGGGGTGGGCGCCGGCAGCACGTCAGCTGCAGTGCCTCGATTGGCCGTGACCGTAGAGGTTGAGGCCTGGGGTGATGCTGTCATAGTCACATCAAACTCATTTTGTAAAATTGAATCATCCATAAATGAATCCCACGAGTAGTCGGGAAGGGAGGTCACCCGCGGCATAGCCCGTGTACCGCAAAAAGTCCACTATTGAAACTGGAGGAGAACAGGTATCCAGAGTCCGCATACTAGCGACCGAGCGCCCCCTCGGCCATGAACCCTTCGGCATATGCTGTTTCACCTTGAATTGGGGAATTTTATAAAGAGTTATCTTCTCTTAGCCCGACTAGCATTAGTCGGCACCCTTGGTCGAGACATGACCAACACAAAGGTCTGCTTCCAGCCGCCCTCGCGTGGAGAGTATAGTCGCACTTCCGGCAGTGTGTGCAGATACGGCGCGAACTACCAGCGTAGTTACACGTGATTCCCCTTGCGCACCTGCAGGCTGACGGCCACAGCCTGCGATAGTCGACAAACTATTATTTGTCAATAAAAATTTCGATCTCTAAAGAAAATGAATAAAATAAAGTCGTTTTTGTTTGAAACTAAGGCCCCATTTACACTAGGCTGCGTTATGGCGTTATTGCGTAGTTTTTTTTACATAGAATTAGTATAGGGGTCTAGAGATGGGAAAAAGTTGCGTCCAAGTTGCGTCCAAGTTATGTTAGTTTCGATAACACCCGTTTTTTTTCGATAACAACCCTATTTTCGGACTATCGAACAAGTTTCACCTCCAAATTAAAATCAAAACCTAGTAACTGACAGTGTGGGTAGTGCACTCTTGGGGACTTCTGGTCTGCACTTTTGGAGCTGTGGGCAAAGAATATGACAGAATTCAGTGGAGTTGTTGTGTCCGTCCGAATCGATATGTGTGTTCGGTGGATGTCCGAGCTATGGATAGTCCGAAAACGATCGATAGGTGGAGTACGGGCAGTACTAGGCTAAATAGATACGGTCATCCGATAAAAGGGAATGGAGATAGGGAAGTAACGGAGTTCGAAAACGTGTTCTCCGTCTACGTTTTCCTGCGTTGATCGAAGATGGTGGTTCGAATTTCGAACGAGAAGCAGTGCGGTGAAGCGGCCTGCCAATTCAAAATGTGAATGGATTTAAATACTTCGCGAGGGCCGCCCAAGTGAAGGTGGCCGAAAAAAAGGAAAACTTTAATTCCAAACCCCGAAAAGAACCTGAGGAAGCCTGATCGGCAAGTCATCTAGGTGAGCCGAAAACGAAAGTGGAAAGTGAAAAAGGCGCCGTAGCACGGAAAGGTCATAATTTTTTCTAGGGCCGACCACGCAACCAGGTTCCCAAAAGAAGGAAGGATCGCCAGGCCATTATCCAGGCATGGCGCAATTTTCTTGGACACCCAATTTTTCTTGGGGCAACACGTTTTAATTTAAAGTTGTCCCTGGCCAATTTTCGTCGCATTCGCCGCCTCGCAGGATTCTTGATTCGGCCAAATTTTATATTCTGGCTCAGCAATTTTTTGGGAACATCGAGAAAGAGGAAATCCGGTGAATATGACCCAATATAAGCCAAGAAAAAAATGGGGTTAGGATGAGACGGAACCCAAAATAAGTGTCAGCTTTTTTTTTAAACCGCCACTGTGTGTCCATAACTTCGCCGTTGCCACAGGGCCACGCAAGTGTTTTCGTGCAGAAGAGCGACACGCCTGCAAAGAGGCGGCAAAGGGAGCCACCAAAGGCCTCAGACATTTTTTGTAAATTTAGATTTCAACTTTGCCAATAAACAGTTCTAAGGGACTTGCCTTGGTTGCTTTACTAACCGTACAATTTAACGCTAATTGAACCTCTCCCAACGCATCTTGCCAAGCGCGGCTGCTAGTCTCAACTGCAGTCAATAAGTTCTTTAAGGTGCTCATAATGCTTTCGACTTGCCCATTAACTCTACTTGCACCAGTCGCAATCAAATGCAAATTTATATTCTGTTGATCACAAAACTCACTAAATCTAGTGCTGGCAAAACACCTACCCTGATCTGCTATAATGCGATTTGGCACCCCAAACAAAGATATAGCCGACGACACAGCCTTTATACAATTCTCAGCGTCAATCTTAATAGTGTGTGTTAGGTAAACAAATTTAGTAAAGGCATCTACTTGGACGATCACATACTCTTTCTGATCAGCCTTGCCACTCAACTTTCCAGTAATATCAATGTGAACGGTGTGCCAAGGTACATTTACTTTTGGTATTGGATGAAGGCTAGCTTGAATTTTGCCGGAAGAAGTCTTTGACATTTTACAAGTAATGCAGTTTTCAACGAACTTTCGAATATATTTAGACATGTTTGCAAACCAGTAAAAGTCATAGGCCTTATCTAATGTCTTCTCCCAACCCAGGTGCATAATTGCCTCATGAATTTGATTTATAACAGACCATCTAAATGATCTTGGAACAATTGATAAGGAACGGGTTCTGCCGTTTCGCTGAATTTTCCTATATAATATTCCGCTTCTCAATTCATAAGTTTTTGCAACATCCGCAGGAAGAGAATAATCTTTCAATTTATTTACGATATCAACTATTTCGGAATCCTGTCGCTGTTCAGCCAAAAGCCAATTACTGGATATTTCTGCTAGATTAACTCTTTTTTCAGGAATCTTGCACTTTGTAGCAATTACATCAGCTGAAGTCAAATTTCTCGAAAAGAAGTCAACATGTGCCATTCGTTTACCTTCTCTATATTGCAAGTCAAATGTAAACGACTGTAAATAAGCCCACCATCTTTGTACCCTGGGAGATAGGTCAAGTTTGGTCCTTGATGCCTTAAGCGAGTTACAGTCAGTAAAGACAACAAAATTTCTACCCAGTAAATAATGCCGAAAATGTTTTATAGCCAAAACAACGGCAAGAGTCTCCAATTCATAAGAATGGTATCGTGACTCAACAAGTGAAGCAGCCTTACTAAAATATTCGACGACATGAGGCCTATTATTGATTTTGTGTAATAGGATGGCGCCGTATCCACGAGAACTTGCATCTGTATGCAACTCTATTGGGTGTCGCGGGTCAAATATTACTAAAACTGGCTTTTGTGTAAGAATAGAGATAATCCTTTGTCTAATTTGTTCATGCTCTGCATTCCAAATAAATTCACTCCTTTCCGAAGTCAAAAGCAAGAAAATCCCTGTATAAATTGTCTAAAATAAGAAGCTAATCCTATAAATTGTCGTAAAGAAGAGACCGATAGGTGGTAAAGCAGTTAACGCTGCAATTTTTAACGAGTTTGGACGAATTTCACCTGCACTCACTTCGTATCCCAAATATTGAACTGTTGACTTAAGAAAAGAACATTTTTTTAAATTAAATGCAAATCCTGCCTTGGTGAGACAATCAAGAGTAATCTGTAACCTTTCTAAGGCCTCACTTTTTGTTGAAGCAGCCACCATTACGTCATCCATATATACGACAACAAATGTATTTGCAAGATCTCCAAGTGCTTGCATCACTGTACGCTGAAAAACGGCAGGAGCATTTTTGAGACCAAACGGCATTGCCAAAAATTCATATTGCCCATCTGGGGTGACAAAAGCTGTACACTCTACCGAATCTGCATGCACGGGAATTTGGTAGTATCCACTTGCCATGTCTAAGCATGTAAAATATTTCGATCCATGAAGTCTAGCTATCTGGTCTGATATAAGAGGCAAATGATATCTATCTGAGACCGTATTTGAATTTAATTCTCGATAATCAACGCATAAACGCTGAGAACCGTCCTTTTTGTTAACTAACATTATGGGACATGCATAGGGTGAGCAGCTCGGTTTTATAATCTTACACTCCAATAGCTCCTTAATTTTCTCACGCATTAATTCTCTTTCATTTGGACTAAGCCTATATGGTCTTCTTTGAACAATTTTATTTGGGTCTACCAATTTAATTTTCATTTCCCCTGAGCTAACTCTAGACAAAGGAATTCCGTTAATAAAAGATTTTGAGTATTTTCCCATTAGACTCTTTAATTTGTTCATATCTTGACCAACAAGATCAGTATTTAACTCACCAAGTTGTTTATCATTTGAACAATAATTTACAGTTTTTGATCTGATAATTTCAAGTTGGCCAGGTGATACTATTACATTAAATCCTGAGAACAACACTTCTCGACTAATAATGATATCATTTCTTAAATGCACATCGTCCAAAACATGAAACAATATCTTAATACAATAGTTGTTAATTTTTACGTTACTAAGTATTTGCAACAGCACTACATTGTTAATTCTTTTACCAACAAATTTGTTCCTTAGCTTTTGTTTAATTAAAGAACATTCCGATCCAGAGTCAAAAGTTATTGGATATGTCTCGCACTGATGAACCATCTCGCCCTTGGGTTCAACAACTTCACAAAGTTCCGCCCTTTTCACCTGAAGCGTGCCTTTTTCTTTCTTCGGTTTACTACAATATGTTGAAATATGGCCACGTTCACCACAGTTAAAACAGGTTACATCCGATTTTTGATGGTGACCAACTGCGCTTCTATCGTTGCTGTCCTTAGCACGAGATGAAAGATTTTGCTGCTGTTTAATTCTGCATTCGATCATCTTGTGGCCTAGTTTTCCACAGAAATGACATCTTATTGTTGAAGGTCTTTGACGCTTTATTTCAGACGGAGCCGCTTCTTCTTGCAGAGTTTTCTTCCTTTTGTTGAAGGTAAATGCTTTAAGTTCCGTTTGCAATTCACTTCTGGTCCGTACATTTGAAGTAAATGTCAATCGCTGCAATCTGCTATCCACATGTGCCATCTTAGCAAGCGTTACAGAAGCTGCAATTTCCTCCACATTCATATCACGCCATTTCGTAATAAGTGACGTCATCATGCGACTAGCATAATTGGAAAGGCATTCACCATCAGTCGGACAATCTGCCAGCATTGCCAAAAACATAGCCGCTGGAGTTTCCGCACTGCCAAAACGCTGAACGAAAAGTTCTTTAAATTCGGCCCAAGTTATACCAGGATAACAAATTTGAGCAAGCCACTGCGAAGCACTACCTTCCATCGCTGCACTCAAAGCCATCACCAACGCGCTGCCTTTTATGGTGTTTTCTGCGAAAATTATGTCCACTGTAGAGCCGTTGTATCGACGCCAACACCGTCTGCGTTGAATTTGGGTAGCACTACCGAATTTCTATTTGTTGTTTCGGATGCCATTGTTTGCAGTGTTTTAACAAGCTCGATAAAGTTTTTATTTTGCATTTCCATTAAAATCCGCCATGGCTCACTAGACATATCAGGTAGCGAGCCCAATCCCACTTCTGATGTCGCAGATTCGTCGTTGTTCGCCATAATGGTAGCGCAGTGAGTTTCGATGGCACTGAAGTACTACGCACAACTGTCTTGTGTCGCACACTTCTTCTACGTGCTTACCATCGAACCACACTCGGCGTCAGCGACAACACGCTGGCGCCGCGCTAAAACGGTTCTTCTCAAAACTACAAACTACAGGCGACCAATAACTGCGCAAATAGAGGCTGATGCAATATTTCCATTATGATGAAATACACTACCAGAATACCCATACACTAACACATGCAAACTTATGCTCCGACATATATATAAGTACGATCCTTAAGCCCCCTCCAGCCTCAACCCACTTGGACTACTGTCCAGAGGGGCTGGAGCGACTCGTTAGGACTTTCACCGCCGCTTGTAACACGGCTCTAGATAGGTCCTGCCCCCGTAGTAGGCATGGGGGGAAGACTGGGAGGAAGCCACCATGGTGGTGTAAGGAACTAGGCTGCCTCAAGAAGACTACGAGGCAGTCCTTTAACCTAGCCAAGAGCGACAACACAGACGGATCTTGGTGCCTGTATAAATCTAACTTGTCCCTATACAACAGGGAACTGAGAAAGGACAAAAGAAGGGCCTGGTCTGACTTTTGCCCAGGAATCCAGGACTACTCTGAGGCGTCTAGGCTGCGGAAGGTCCTTTCGACGACGCCCTCTAACCCGGATTTCGTCAAACGTCCCGACAACAGCTGGACGTCCTCCAGAGTGGAAACCCTAGGGGTTCTTCTAGATGCCCACTTCCCCGCTAGCTCTTTCCAGAATAGCCCACCTAACCCCCCGACTCGGCGGGGTCCGTCTGAAATGGCATACCTCCTTACTGA
This sequence comes from Drosophila nikananu, assembly GCA_008042635.1. Classification (NCBI taxonomy): domain Eukaryota; kingdom Metazoa; phylum Arthropoda; class Insecta; order Diptera; family Drosophilidae; genus Drosophila; species Drosophila nikananu. Next base: position 914 of record VNJV01014655.1, on the reverse strand, counting down.
TAGGAACGTTAAATGGGCAATTAACAGCTTTAGCCCATATAAATCTCCAGGGGTGGACGGCATCATACCTGCGCAGCTTAGCTACGCAGCCGAGCTATCCACGCCCTGGCTTCGACTGATCTTTTCGATCATCCTTGACACAGGAGTCATTCCAGACGGATGTCTCCGCTCAAAAGTTGTTTTCATCCCCAAGGCAGGCAAGCCATCGCATTGCACGCCTAAAGATTACAGGCCGATAAGCCCCTCCTCGTTTCTACTCAAGACGCTGGAGAGACTCATCAGTCTGCATTTCTGAACTAATATTCCCCACTTATCCTTATCAGGATCTCAACACGCGTATAGGAGGGGCAGATCGACAGAGACAGCTCTCCATTCGCTTACCAACATCATAGAAAAATCGCTCCACGCGTTCTTGGATATAGAGGGCGCCTTCAACAACATTCTCCCAGGCTCAATTACGACGACACTGACTAAGCTGGGGATTGATCAACACTCGGTGGGTCTCATTGAACGGATCTTGCGCAGCAAAACGGTGGAGGCAACACTGGGGGGTCAACCATCTCCAGACAAGTCATCAGAGGCACACCTCAGGGCGGAGTCCTCTCCCCTCTCCTATGGAATATGGCGGTCAACGAACGATGTACACGACTATCATTCGCCCGATACTCCTCTACGGAGTGGCAATCTGATGGGCAACTATAAAGCGTTCCACCTTCCTGGGAAAGCTAAGAAAAATCCAACGCATGGCTGAGATCTGCATGACAGGCAGAAAGAAAGAAATGGAACGGAATGGAACCTTGGACCTCCTGGACATCTAGGGTCCCTTCACATTTACACGGACGGCTCAAAATTGGACGGCCGGGTGGGAGGAGGTATATACTCTGAGCACCTGGGACTAAACGTCTCTTTTAGGC
>VNJV01014653.1:0-44659 GCA_008042635.1 Drosophila nikananu | reverse complement strand
GCCACCGCCTGTTTGCTGCTGCTCATGTGCCTCATGCTGATCGGGGTTACCTTGCGAATGGCACCGATCATCGACGATATGGGTGAGTCCCAGAGAAAATATATATAATTGTATATACATAATCAAGTGTATATTCCCCAGAACCAAAATGCTTATAGTTTAATATTACCCGCCCGCCTTGCAGTCCCCTCCGTTACCCTCTCAGTTTAGATCTTAAGCGAACGTAACTCTAATGGAACAAGTTATTAGGCATTGACATAAGATATAAATACATAATCTCTATATGCTTCATATATACATAACAAGTGCGCCTCGTTNGTTTATATATAATACTTTAAGCAATTGTAATATCAGACTTAAATGACACATCCTTTGACACCATAAACATGTTGAATTAATGGCTTTGTGGTGTTGAACTAAACGATGCTTTAAAGATTGAGATAAATTATTAAAAATCTTATTTACAAGTGGGCTGAAATTAGCATTTAAATAAGGAATAAAAGGAAGAGGTGTTAAAAAACAAACCCATCCGGTTATATTTTCTTAAAAACTGCTCAGTCATTCCCTTTTGAAAACTTTGTGTATTCAGTCGATGAAATATTCCAAAACATGCCAACTATTTATCATAAATTATTTAGAAGTGAGTTAAAAATATACAAAACAAAAATTCATTGTTTAAACTATAAGCTGTTCTAGTTTTTGTTGCCAAGGGCTACAAGCCAAAATAGATTGTTCTAGTTTGGAGAATTTAATTAAGCGAAATGTTTACCCCAAGACAATTTATGGAATTGTTGATTTAATTAAATCACACCTTGATTACTCATTTTGTAACTTAATTTATGACTAAACTATTTCGAAATCAACCGAAATTACTCAATTAATGTTGTATCTTTTTTATGGTAACGCTATAAAGTACTCCTCAAGATATTTTATCGTGCTTTGCGATAAGATAATGCTAATATTTGCAGATATGGTAGAAAGCAAGATTAATTGCTCATTAATGGGTCAACATTCCCTGCCATATTGCCGGCTATTTTTAGCCTGATTAATACAGTTTTTATTTCCGGGAGCCGACAATTAAAAGTAATCACAAGCCCAACAATCTCAAGTGCGTGGAAGCACGCTCTCTTCACTCACAATCCGATAATATCGCTCTTTTATTCAGTTTATTCAGTTCTTTAATTAAGACTGCCTGCTGTGTCGTTGTCATTCGTTAAAAAATGGAGAAGCAACAAACATTCATCAGGAGAGTTGTCCCTAGGAATCTCTGGAGACCAGAGGTCTCGGACATAAAATAGCAATCAGGGGATCGTCGAGGATCGTCTGCTATCTATAAATAGACGTTGTTGCCTGATCGAATGCATTGGGCCGGTTGCCATGGTTGGCCTGGCCATAATCGTGAGTGAGCCTCCTTTTCAGTGGCTTTTCACGGTTCTGGGAGTTCTTTGCTCTTGGCAGAAATTCCAACTTAAATGCCGACTGACGTTTGCCACTTGGCCAGTTGTGGTTTTGTCAAATTAAGGCCTTGTTCGGGTCGGAGCAGCCGCAAGGAGGCCGAGACCTGGGCCTCTACTTGGTCATTATAACGCCCCCTTGATTGCACTAAATTATAGAAATTCGACAAGAACTAGAAAGAAGGTAGTACTTATTTTTTGGCATAGATGGAACATTAAACTGGGGCTATTTTCGTTTTTATAAGTCAGATATTGAAAAAATTAATAAGATTTCTATGCAAGTTACACAAGATATATTCTTGTAAAATTCAAAAAGTTTGTAAAATCACATAATTCCTGAAAAAAAAACATAAGCTTCGTTGTTTTTCATATTTTGAAAACAGGAAATTGTTTTTGAAGCTGAAAAAATAGAGGCATAAATATTTATATTATACTGATAAATGCTGAAATCACAAAAATTATTGTGAAGATTTCAGTTCCAGACAGCGACTTTATTATCTTGTTTACACTGATAAAAATTATTGCACATATAGACAGTTTTTTATTCAAATTATTTCTAATTGTTAAGAACTTTTAAGAACAAAAAAAAAAAAGAAAAAGAAAATTTTTATTATTTTATACCTTTTTTTAATTTTAAAACTAAGTTGAATTTCAAGTTTCTTTAAACAAAATGATAAATTGAAAGTCAAGTATACTAGAAGAATTCTGGAAGCGTAGAAAACTGATTTCTTTGCTTATAAGACCGAGAAATCGTCTCTTAAAGATCTAAATGTTAATATGGAGTGCTTCTTGTATGTAGACAACTTTTATTGAAGAATATTTTTAAATGTCAAAAAGCTCAAAAAAATATTAAAAGTCGGGAAAGTTTATTGCCCATTGAAAGCGACACCACTTAACCATCGTTTTAATTCCATTTGACAGCCAATAAATCACGAGATTCTCCTTCTTCAATCACAGCCATTTACGCAAAACTACGTGAATAAAAAAATGGGAAAATAAAGAGAATTCATCACACAGCTGTCTTATCACGAGGGAATCCTCAACTTATATTACTCATCCAGCGAATCATTCAGCAAATAGCTTTTATTAATTTATCTCCTTTGATGTTTTTCCTCCATTCGGCAGCAAAAAGAAAAGAAGACAAAACAACGTAAGCACAGAGAGAAGCTATGACGTAGAGGGGACGTGAAACCAGATTTGCACCTCAAGCCGTACAGCTGTCCTGCTCGCACTTACGCTCAAGTTCACTGCCAAGCGTCGCCAGAAAGAGACAGTGTCAGAGAGAGGAGAGCAGGCCAAAAAGCTTGCAACGAAAAGCTTTGGCACCCACAAATAAGAGAATCGAAGCGAATTTAAAATGAGTAACGAATCTTCGGCCAGTGAAACAACACCGCTGCGGCGGCCTGAAACTCAATCGAACGACAACGTGGCCCAGACGGTAACGGGTGTTAATACTACCAATAATAACAATAACTACGGCGACACAGTGGCGGTGCGCTTGCAAGGCGGAGTCGGCTCAACACAGCAACAGCATCAGCAGGAGCAGCAACAACAACCACCTACAAACATGGACACAAACAAGAGAATTCTGTGCCGCGTTGGCCTGGATATATTAATATTACTTTGCGGTAAGTGAAGGTTGCCATTTTACACCTGTTCACCTCGAAGCTCAATGCGAAATTTCAAGTTGCATTCAAGTTATTTACACCTTACGCCGCGTGTTTATTGTCTGTCGCAATGTTTATTATTTCTTTTGTGTGTGCCTCTTTCATCCCGCTCGCTCTCGCAGTGTTTTTATGTAATTTCCACAAAGCTCTGTGGTAGCAAAGCTCGCTCTGTTGCTATATGGCTCTCTGTGTTCTCTTTTCGCTCTGGTTAACTCTCTTAGAAGAATCTTTTTTGTTTGGGATTTGCATAATTTCAAGATTAATGCCTAAAAACAGCCTTATCCTATATTCCTTTGCTGACTCAAGTTAAATGTGAACTTTTCTATTTACTGATTGAGCAATAAATAAACATTTATTTCTGGGCAATTTGTCATAAAATTTAAAACAATAAAATTGTAATAGCTGCACTGAGAAAAACACAGGTTTATTTTAATTAATATTTCATTTCTTAGAAAATAAAAAAATATGTTAACCTTCAAACTTTTACTAAGAAAATAATATTTTTGAAGTATTTTTTTTTAATATAGACATCTTAGTTTTTAGTATTTTTGAAACAAATTTCATAAACATTTTTTTACGTCTTTACAATTTAAGTGTTTTGTAAACAAAAAAGGAAACTTTTACACAAAAACGATTTCCTCCATATAAAACAACGAAAAAGGCATACAAAATTAGCTTTTTCCTTATACTCATGTTCATTTTACAATAAAAAATTCACAAATATTTCCCCCAGTGTAAAGGTGTTTTTGTGACTTTGCCTTGCCTTTATTTTTATTTGCTTAGCAAACAGTACAAAATCTAAAAGCAGTGACAGTTAAATTGTGTCAGGTAAAGGTGGACAACCTGCCAGTGCTGACTGACAGACTTGCAGTTCGTTCGTGGGAGTTACACAATTCCCAATCAGCACTTTCTCGTCTCCTCTTCGAACTTTATCAGCATTTTGCTTTGGAAGCCACACAAAAGAGTTGAGAAAGCAATGGCAAAATGTTCAAGTATACCTGTACCTATTTTCGGTGGAAAAACACCTATCACAAAGGGGAACAACATTCTAAAGTCAAGATAATTTGCTCTCAAAAGGGGTAATAATCATAAACAATAATAAATATGGCATTATTTCATAAGCTTATAACATGAAGCTATTTTTAATGAGTTGTTTAATAGGTAAACATAAAAAGATCCTTAGTTTTCGAAAGGTTTTTTGAGTTACTATACCAATTTAGGGAGTTGTTGGATAGGTAATTGATTGAGATCCTTAAAAAGTAGTCTTCGAAAGTCACAACTTTCAAGTCTCTCTTGACTACAGACACCCTTAGAGTTACTATCCCAATTTTCGATATGATATTCTTGATTTTTCAACCTTTTATCTGGACTTTTCCAACCCCAAACATGATCAATGGCTTGCATTGTAGCCGTAACCGGTTTTATGGGAGAGTTTCTCGAACAAATTCAATTGTTTATCAACCTTTGCTGATTACCTACTTTACCTTCCTGACGGCAGCTGACTCATAAAGCCCCCACAACCCCGCCTTGGTATTTTTGTGGATTTTTGCAATTGGCACTACAACTGAAAAAGCAAACTGGAAACGCTCGCCATATTTGTCCAACTGATATGAGCTGCTACCTTAAGTAGTTTGGGTTGCTTGCCTCGTGCTGAATTTACGTCTCCATTGTTTGGTGTAGATCACAAACAGTTTGCCCAACGGGATATACAGCATATACATGCTATATACATATGGATTTAGCACAGATACTGAATACTTCCTGGCAGCATAAAAGCATGACACATGATTTAAGCCCAGGTAAAGCCACAAGATTCGCATTTTTGTTGACTCACCAGGGGCCACCTTTAAGATCCAGACAGTAAATCCAAATAACCAAGTGAATCATTCGGGAGAGTTTTATTATATTAAGTTCATATATAATATAAATATGATAAGCTATGCAATAAAGAGGAAGCTTATAAAGCATACTGGGTTTAGATTTATAAATAACTCAGGCAAAAATCACCACTATCTTATATAAAGAGTTTGTTTAATCAATATTTAGATTAGAGTCCCATAAATATATAAAGATATGCGGTTAATAAGCCTACCGACTGGAAGTATCCTAATCTAAAACTCGTGCCGTGTGCACATGTCTAGTTCCCATGATTATAAATGGGATTTTATTTTTCTATCGATTTGTCAACAAGTTCAAAATGAAACCCCCTAAAAGTTCTTTGAATAAATTAAAATTCAAAACAAAATATCGATTTTTTTTTCAAATAAATTCCAATTAGTTAAATCTTTTACCACATCAAAGAATGCATTTAAAATTCTTGTTTTTAGTGGGTCGAAGATTAGTTTCTGTTAAATCTATCTGTGAATGCATCTGATGGTCTTCGACTTTGACTCCTCCGTCTGTCGTCAACTAATTTTGGGTGTAAATTACTCTTGACGCTAGACAAACGCTGATAAAGTGATTTTTTTTTTGGGGATAGAGACCCAAGAAGACGACGATACCATGACGAGAGTCTCGAAGGCACTTAACCAAACAAATTCTTGGCCGACTCAGACTGAACCGCAGTTTGACGTTAATTGAATGCGAACGAGCTGCGCGGCTGCCTCTTTCACCTTTCTCCTTGAGGTTCGGCAGAAGGTGGAGTCATTAAACCCATAAAAGATACTATACTGAAATGCATATCGGGCGGGGGTCTCCGTTGTTGGGGAACTACTTCCCCTTCCTCTGCCCTTTCCAGCTACTTCAATAATTTATCGAGCGTGATTGCGCGATGCGTGTTTGCTTTTCGGGGGGCTTTAGAGGGAATTCTTCTATTCAATTTGACCAAAAACTAAGTAGAAAGAATAATATTTATGCAGTGCATTTCGGGCATGAGGCAATTGTTGTTGTTGTTTACCTTCCAGTCAACAATAAACAGGCCCAGAAAATAGATACAGATACAGATACAAAAGCAGATACAGATGGAAAAATCTAAAGATACTAAGTGAAGAAACTGACCCTGTCTGTGGTGATAAATGTTGTTGATTTTTCCCTGTGATTTTCTTTCTTTTTTTGCGAGGAACAAAAAGTAATGAACATTTAATTGCCAGCAGCTCATGACTCATGTGACCTGTCAGAGAGAGCGAAAGGTTAAAATCAAAGTCCCTCTACCTGTGGGACACCTCTGAGATGCGGGCAAGCTGGGAAAATTCCTGGTAACCAATCATACATATGAGAATTTACTTGTCAGCCATGAAAATTGCCAAAAAACAGAAAACCCACATCAATAACTCGAATTTTTAACGGTCACTGTCTTTCTCTGATCCCATCAATTGAATCGGTTCAAAGTTTTCTTTGGTTCAGTCTCATCCTTAATCTGTCTGATTGCTGGAGTTGTCTTGTATAGTTCTATATCTCTGGGCATTAATTGCCTTTAATTTGACTTCCGTCATGTCTCATTAATGCCGTAAGTACAAGTCAGACGCTTTTAATTAGACGCCGGCCCCGTCTTTGGGTTCAGATTTGAGTACAGACTTTTCTTTGGCAAATATGTGTCTCGAGTTAACAAGGGGGGAAACAAGAACAAGATAACTTGCGAAGAGCAAACATTTGGTGAGTTGAAAAGAAAGCGGCAGTCGGCATTTCCAGCAGCATCTAAAAGAGATGCAAAGATACAAAGATACAAAGATTCAAATGCATCCGCAAGCGTAGAACGGTGGTGATCTTTTTAGTGGAAATCTGATTGTTTAGAGTGGGCCTGAAGTGGGCGCGTTTACCTCTTTGTTTAGCAAACAATTTGTTTATGTTGCGGCGGCAACGGCGGCGTCTTTATTATTGAAACGAACTTGACACCAAATGGACAGCGTTTCTGTGTTTGGATTGCCCTGAAAGTGCGGCCTACGAGGTGCGTTAGATACAATTCGGTTGAATGCAGTCAGCGAGCGTCAGTTCCCCCCTTTCAAAATATTAAATTAAACATTTCCGCCGGTGGTACAGCTCCACGCCGCTGCTCCCGTATAATAATCATTTTTAAACGGCTTATGTCACCCCCATAAAAAACAAACGAAACACGCACAAAACCATCAACCAGAATTTGAGTGTTTTTATGCCATTTAACACAGTTTTTTCTCCGTTTTCCCATTTCACTTTATCACCCTGAAGTTCGAACTAGTTAATCTCTCCATATATATGAGATCTTTCTATAGATCACCCAGACACTTTCATTTTCACTGCCCCGCAAAGTCATAAAAACATTTTTGAGCTAGCTACCGACAGGATTAGGTTTTTGTATAGGAAAAGAAAGGCCACTTGCTGTTTGTAATATGACGCTAATCTCGGCCAGGAATTCCCTCTCAATAACTTTCCCAGGAGAACGTCGGCGATCGTTAAACATCTCGAGACAATGCTCTAGATTTAGGGACCTAAGGCAGCTGCAGATAAATAGGGAGAGAGAGGTCTGGGGTCTAGCCAGAGGACAGGGCATTGTGTCACCCACCTTTAGGGATCACATTCTATGGCAAAAAAGTAATTTAACGTCGCCATCGAGTGCGCTGGGAACTGCACTTTAGTTTTCCTAGCCTAATGAGCACTCCAGATCTCCGTTCCAGAGTTCCGAACACTCTCGCCTGGCTGACTATAGAGGGGTTCATCGACATGTGCAGCAGGTAGTATGCCTCATTGCAGAAAGGCAATTAGAGGCTAAATGGAGCGCTTGGAGCTCCAATGCTAATGCCATTTTAATTATCCACTAGATAGATGTGTTCTTGCTGCTGCTGCTTAAAACAAATAAAGAAGCCAGGAAAAGGCGGGCCCATCCATCAATCAGCCCTGCCTCTGCACGCTTCACAATTTGTCCAAAAATATTATTAATGACAGGGAATTTATTATTAGACAGTGAAAGAGGGATATCTCTCACCCTCAAAAAGTACATTAAAAACCCCGCACACGTTCGCCTGTCACTGGAAATCTTATCACTTGGCTTAGAAATATCATAAGTCAATAGAGGGTCTCCGCTTCCCTATTTTCTGTCACCCCTTTTAAGCCCCTATGACCTACTAAAGATGAAGAGGGGTTTTACCTTAATACATATATGTGACTTTTTATCTGCATTTTTTATAATTCCCATCTCTATTTTCTATTGCTTCCAGTTGGTTTCCCCATACTGATATTCTTTGTGCTGGGCGATCCCTACAAAAGGGGCTTCTTCTGCGACGATGAGACGCTAAAGCATCCATTCCACGACTCCACCGTACGGAATTGGATGCTTTACTTCATTGGAGTGGTGATACCAGTTGGCGTGGTAAGTGTGGATGGGCTGATGGACGGCTAGAAATTGTGTCAAGCAGCTGTCGGATCCGGATACTTGAGCAAAGATTGCGCAATCGCCTCAAGTTCAGTTGTCAGCACGTTACCCCAGAGAGGGAGATCTGTTGCAAGATATATACACACATTCCGGCTGGATGTTTAATGTCCACATGTCGGCAATTAAAGCTAGAGCAACAACATGTGGCCCTAGAAAAAAGAAAATTCGTCCCATTTTTCGAGGCCCTGTCATAAATATTTGCATGTGCGCGCGCGCCCTAATGACTGCCCGAAAAAAGGGTTTTACGAGCTGCCAACTCTTCGGAACTTGCACTCATTTATAACTCGTCTCTTCCCTTTAACCCTGCAGATCGTCATCGTGGAGGTTATAATATCCCAAAACAAGGCCAGGCGTAACAATGGCAACTCGACCAGTAGGCGGTATGTCTTGATGAACTACGAACTGCCCGAGTGGCTCATCGAGTGCTACAAGAAAGTGGGAATCTATGCCTTTGGAGCGGTGGTCAGTCAACTTACCACGGATATAGCCAAGTATTCCATTGGCCGACTGCGTCCCCATTTCATTGCGGTAAGTGCATTTATATCTGGACATTCACAGCCATATTCCTTCGCGTTCTGACATTGCCAATTAATTTTAATCTGCAACATGTGCAGCAAAGACAAGGCGACACTGACTGTGACACTGACAGCAGCGACAACGAAGACAAATCCCATGTCGAAGTAGGAGAAGACATTGGACATGTACCAGGGGCTTTGGGGGCAATGTCAAACGCACACGAAGCTGGGAAGGGTTATTAATAATTTGAGATCTAAAAAGGGAACATAAGAGGACTCTCTGGAGTATCATAAAAATTAGTAAAGTCTTCGGATATATTAATAAATTATTAGAGAGTAATTAAAAGGGAGATTTGTGATTTTAATAATTCATTTACAACGACAAGAAGCAATCAATCGTACTTTATATTTGAGGTAAAGAGCCAGCTTGACTTTCTATATGAAACCTAAGTATTTTCTAAAAGGTAGCTCACCATCCCATATAAAAAATAAAAAAACATATATGTAATATAAACAAAATTCAACTCCAAATTCCTATAAGTAACCTTTAGATCATTGAACTTGATTCCCACAATTTAATCGTATTAACAACCATAACTAAACCATTTGTGGATCGGGCAATCTTCAGAGTATTTATAAATTCGTGCAACCCCAAAAATAAAGTTCCCTCCCCGACCCGAGTTGCTTTTGTTTATTTATGATATTTTGACTGGATGTCAGACAAATTCATAAATATTCGCGGCATCGCCAAGTGGCTTGTTAGCCTGCTATCGCGCGGATCATTTGGGGAGATCTCATAGGGATGGATGGCCACAGGGATCGGGATCTCTTCCTCTATATAATCTATATAGAAGGGGAGCCCAGAAAGACACAGAGCCGCCCTATTGTTTAGTGAAAAGCGGCAACCGGGTAGATGCAAGTGCAGCTGTTGCCGCAAGTCTAATTTGCGGCACATGTGGAGTCTCAGAGGAAGAGGAGAAGGAAGAGCTCTTTCCAACAAAAGATTGCTGCGGCTTAAGTCCAAGTCATCGTTTTTGAATCCCATTTTGTAATAATAATAACTTCCCATTCGTTGTCCGCCCACAGGTGTGCCAGCCCGTGATGCCCGATGGCTCCACCTGCGATGATCCCGTGAATGCGGGCAAGTACATTCAGGAGTTTACATGCAAGGGAGTCGGCTCCTCGGATCGCATGCTCAAAGAGATGCGACTCTCCTTCCCCAGCGGCCACTCCAGCTTCACCTTCTTTGCCATGGTCTATCTGGCGGTAAGTTCAACTATTGTTATAGTCACACAATCTCCAGGTGCCTCATTGTGTTCTCCTTTTGTGGCTTACAGCTGTACCTGCAGGCACGCATGACGTGGAAGGGCTCCAAGCTGCTGCGTCACTTCCTACAGTTCCTCTTCATCATGGTGGCCTGGTATACGGCTTTGAGTCGCGTCTCGGACTACAAGCATCATTGGTCCGATGTGCTGGCAGGATCGCTGATTGGCTCCACGTGTGCCTTGGTTGTGGTGAGTTGGCCTTTTGTTTTCACAATCATTCTTTTCCCTTATTGTACTTCTGTAAATTATGCATGCTTATAGTATCAGTTTTGCTTCTTAGTTTAACCTTTTTTCTGGCTTTACTCAGAGATTCATATATGCTCAAACTTCCATCGTATTTTTTAGAGCTACTGTCTGCCCCAGAGTTGGTTCAATTTTCAGACAGTTTGGCCCGTCGCCAAAGGCAAGGCGCAGTGATCGCGGATCAGACATACAGACAGACACAGAGAGAGAGTATCATATATAGCGCAGTATCAGCTTATGACATTGTAAAGAAGATTAGCAATTAAAGCCTCGCAAATTCTGCATACCTTTATACATACCACTGACTACTATTCATTATTAACCTGGTGGCGGCCATTAGCCTTAATTGAACTGCGGGATACAGTCAACTTCTTCTCCAAATTGGCAGAACTCAACACCTTGCCAGGTGGCCAGTTGCGTGTGGTGCCAATCAATGCCACAAATGCCATCTGAACAAAGCACGAGAGCCTCGGCTGGGCAGCTGGGCAGCTGGTCACCTGGAGGAGAGTCAATGCAGGTGCCACGATTGTAATTTCACGCTTCACTGAGTAGAGGGGGGAGGTTTCAAAGGGGACGCAAACGAGGAGCAGTCATATTTCCCAGCGATTCAATTAGAGAGATATGAAACGAGTTAGGAAGTCAGGAAGGCGGAGCATACAACAAAACATACTTTTAGGAGCAGATGTTTAATGTTGAGGGACAGGAATTGAAGAGGTTGCAAAGCCAAATTGATAGGTTTCTATAAAGAAAAAGCCTTTTTTTTGTTATTTAAATTTATGTAAATATTAAAAGTAAAAAATTACCAAGTATTAACTTTATTTTCTCACAATTTAAACTCATTTTCCTTTACTTCCAGGTCAACTTTGTCTCCGACTTGTTCCAAAAGCCCAGCACAAAATCCTATTTGCCGCGTACAGCGCAAGACATGAATGCAACGCAAGGGCCTCCGGTGCCGAGTCAGGGAATCCGTGTTACCACAAACTAACCCGCTACAGGAGGAGTCCCTCACAACTATTACAAATTCCACGTGTTGTAGGCATCGGAGCTGCCCTTGATTTCTGTCCGGATTTCTTTGTCGGCCAAGCCAAGCTTAGTAAAAGCCCGATTTATATTTATTAATGAATTTGCATTTTGTGTGCGTGAGTCTGTGTGATCTGCAATTGCACTTAGGTGTGTCCTTAAGTGTCCTTAAACGTAAGCTAGCGCAATTTATAAAACGGGATATCTATCTGTGTGAGGGTATTTATTTTACTATTTAATTAAGCAATTGTAAACTGACGTAATTTCCACAAAAACAAGTGACCTTCGAGAAACAGAGCTGCACAAAAATAAATTCATAAAACAGAGCGAAGGAAACAATAAGTATTATTTTTAAACTTAGAACTAAGCCTTTAGATACGAAAAGATATTTTAATTAGTTCTAAGACGATCTTTAAATAAATATGTTTAAATTATGACTTATTAAAAAATTGATTATTTTTATTTAGCTTAATTGGCAATTAAAAGTTATTTAATTGAAATTTAAGGCTTCAAATAAAAATTATTATTTCAAGCACCAGAAAATCAAATTGGCGGTCAAATTTATCGTTTTTTTTAACGTTGCTGTATTTTCTTAGTATTTCAGTGTGTAGTATTTTTTACCATCGATATACCGATACTAATCGTGGTATATTTCTAAACTACGGTCACATCTAAATATTTGTACACAACACAAACCGGCTCGTTTTTCACAGAAAAAAAGGTTAATTACTAAAATTAAACCAAACAATCACTTTATTCGTTACCCAATGACTAAAGGGCAGATGTTACACCTTTCCTGGCAACTATTACAGCCCTTAGAATACAAGAAATCAACTTTTCCGCACCCATGACGTGTCAGTCTCGCCCACTAAAATTGTTCTAATCAATTAATTTCGTGTTTCAGAGATTTAAGCCTTCGAAATGATAACCGATGTGCAATTGGCGATTTTCTCCAACGTTCTGGGCGTGTTTCTGTTCCTACTGGTTGTGGCCTACCATTATATTAATGCCAATACGGGAAAGTAAGTAAAATCCAACGATAAGAAGAAGACAACACCCGGCGACTTCAACAATAAAATTCAATTTTATTATTTTCAGGCCAATCTCCAAGGCAAAATGATCTTCGATGATTCCGCTAACAAGTTAATGTATATGGTAACGATAATGCTGCTTCATTCGCAAAATAAATAGTTGTGTAAATCTAGTCGAGGATATCGTTAATGGCATCCTTCATGGACTGAACATCCTCGAGGGTTTCGCCACATTTCTGCTCCTTGGCTTTTGTGTAAAAGGTGCGATGTGTTTGGTGGCCAAAGCTGAAGGCCTTGATGAAGGGTACAGCTTTGATTTCGACGGCCGGCACCACCACCTCGTCCACCTCCATGGAATTGAGCTTGCTCTTGGCTTGTTGCTTCTCTTTGGCCTTGTCCTTGCCCTGATCGAATCTGTAGTTGGCCGGAAACTTGTGAACTGTAATGCAGTGGTCCTTGCGCTGTCGGGGAGTATGGAACTTGACGGGGCACTCCTCCAGGAAGCAGACGTACATGGGCTTGTCGCCACGATCCACGCTGGCGGCAAAATAGAAATCATGCGTTTCGGTGATGTGCAAATCCAGTAAGTGGGCCGTGGGCAGCATCCTCCGGCACTCAGCGCAGCTGTAAGACTGCTCCTTACTTCTGTTCCCGTTGCCTTTCGCCGGGGCATCTTTGGCATCCAAAATTTCGTCGAGTTCCACCAGGACGCCGAGTTTCTTGAAGGGCGGAATGATTAGCGGTGGAGGATCCGTGGGCTTTATGAATCCAGGCGGCGTTTCACTTAGTATTTGGATGAGCTGATCCTTTGAGAGGAGTGTAAGAGAATTCGTAGCCTCTGAATCCATGTTTATTTTGCTGTAATTGTTTTGTTTTGGTTTCTCTTAAAGTTGTCTTCGGCTGTTCACACTGGCTTGTATTTATGGGTAATAATTTATTGGCTTTACTTAAATGTTTAACAACAAATTAATGGCCTTCGTGAAATACAAAAATTTTATTTAGCTCGTTTTTATATTTTTAAAATTTAAATATCAAATTTTATTAAGTTTACTTTATGAAATCGTATTTAAAGCAACGTGTCCAGTACTCGTTGTTTGGCATTTTTTGAGGGCCACCGATGCGGTCATACTTTGTTGACAACCGGCAATATTTAAAACAACAGACACGTTCAGCTTTTTATGATTCGTTTCAGATTAATAACGCGAACTTCTTAAGTGGTTTTTTGGTCGTAACTCGGCTTAAACTCAACGGATTTCAGTCTGGTTTGGTTTTTTCTTCTTAATTTTTAATGAAGAACTTTTCTGCATTAAAAACTTGATTTCTAATTTTTTGTAAATTTTAGCCAATTTTTATGATGTAACCCCTTTCATTTTCTGGAAAAACACGGCCAAATTTTTGCCTCAAAAATCTCGAACTTTTAAATGGTTTTTTGGTCCTATCACGGCTTATACTTAACGGATTTCAGTCTGGTTTGGTTTTTTCTTCTTGGTTTTTATAGGAGAACTTTTCTGCATTCAAAACTCAATTTCTAATTTTTTGAAAATTTTTCACAATTTGTATGATGTAACCCCTTTCATTTTCTGGAAAAACACGTGCAAATTTTTGCCTCAAAAATCGCGAACTTTTAAATGGTTTTTTGATCATAACTCTGCTTAAACTCAACGGATTTCAGTCTGGTTTGGTTTTTTCGTCTTATTTTTTAATGGAGCACTTTTCTGCATTCAAAACTTGATTTCTAATTTTTTGTCAATTTTTGACAATTTTTATGATGTAACTAACCCCTTTCATTTTCTGGAAAAACACGGCCAAATTTTTGCCTCAAAAATCGCGAACTTTTAAATGGTTTTTTGGTCATAACTCTGCTTAAACTCAACAGATTTCGGTCTGGTTTGGTTTTTTCTTCTTAATTTTTAATGGATAACTTGTCTGCATTAAAAACTTGATTTCTAATTTTTTGTCAATTTTTGACAATTTTTATGATGTAACCCCTTTCATTTTCTGGAAAAACACGGCCAAATTTTTGCCTCAAAAATCGCGAACTTTTAAATGGTTTTTTGGTCATAACTCTGCTTAAACTCAACGGATTTCTGTCTGGTTTGGTTTTTTCTTCTTAATTTTTAATGGAGAACTTTTCTGCATTTAAAACTTGATTTATAATTTTTGGTAAATTTTTGACAATTTTTATGATGTAACCCCTTTCATTTTCTGGATAAACACGGCAAAATTTTTGCCTCAAAAATCACGAACTTTTAAATGGTTTTTTGGTCGTAACTCGGCATAAACTCAACGGATTTCAGTCTGGTTTGGTTTTTTCGTCTTAATTTTTAATGGAGAACTTTTCTGCATTAAAAACTTGATTTCTAATTTTTTGTCAATTTTTTACCATTTTTATGATGTAACCCCTTTGGAAAAACACGGCCAAATTTTTGCCCCAAAAATCTCGAACTTTTAAATGTTTTTTTGGTCGTAACTCGGCTTAAACTTAACGGATTTCGGTCTGGTTTGGTTTTTTCTTCTTAGTTTTTAATGGAGAACTTTTCTGCATTTAAAACTTGATTTATAATTTTTGGTAAATTTTTGACTATTTTGACGACCCCTTTCCTTTTCTTTCAAAAAGGGGTACAAAAATTGCTCACACCTTGATGGGGTTTTTTGGTCATAACTTGGCTTAAACTCAACCGATTTCAGTCTGGTTTGGTTTTTTCTTCTTGGTTTTTATAGGAGAACTTTTCTGCAATCAAAACTCAATTTCTATTTTTTTTTTAATTTTTACAATTTTGACGATGTAACCTACGCGTTATGGAAATACTAAAACGCGGGACCTCAAATAATCTCCTAACGCCTGCACCGTTTCGATATTTCGGCAAACAACAAAGCGCGATATCATCTTTAGAAAAAATATCGATATATCGTTCTCTTTGGAATCACGAAGCTGACACCGCGTGGTGTTTTTGCTGTCGATTCCCCCTTTATTTTCCTTTTAGCACGTGGAAAATAAACAAATCCTTCCAAGATGAGTCTGTACAACTTCAAGAAGATCATGGTGGTTCCGCCGGCCAAGGTAAGTGTCGCCATCAATCCCCGTCCAGCGGAGCACCCCGCGAATGGCTGACCTAACCTCACTGCAGAGGTGTTTACCTGTGGCGCAGTATGTAAATAATGCGGGATCTCTGCTTTCCAGGACTTCATCGACATTATGCTGTCGAAGACACAGCGTAAGACCCCGACAGTTGTCCACAAGGGCTACAAGATATCCCGTATCCGGGCGTTCTACACGAGGAAGGTCAAGTACACTCAGCAGAACTTCCATGACCGCTTGTCGCAGATCATTCAGGATTTCCCCAAGCTGGACGATGTGCATCCCTTCTACGCAGATCTGATGAACGTGCTGTACGACAAGGATCATTACAAGCTGGCGCTGGGTCAGCTGAATACAGCCAGGCATTTGGTGGACAAGTGAGTAGTACTAGCCAAGTGTAATTCTAGGAAATCTTGTTAATAGTTATGATTCTATAGCGTGGCCAAGGATTATGTACGCCTGCTGAAGTACGGTGACTCGCTGTACCGCTGCAAGCAGCTGAAAAGGGCTGCCTTGGGTCGCATGGCCACTATTTTGAAGCGACAGGCTTCCAACCTCACGTATCTGGAGCAAGTGCGCCAGCATCTGTCGCGTCTGCCCACCATTGATCCCTACTCGCGCACCATCATCATCTGCGGCTTCCCCAACGTGGGCAAGTCCTCGTTCATCAACAAGATCACCCGTGCAGATGTAGAGGTGCAGCCGTATGCCTTCACCACCAAATCCCTGTATGTGGGCCACACAGATTACAAGTACCTGCGCTGGCAGGTGATCGACACACCCGGCATTCTGGATCATCCGCTGGAGGAGCGTAATGTGATCGAAATGCAGGCCATTACGGCCTTGGCTCATTTGCGTGCCTGTGTCCTGTACTTCATGGACATCTCCGAGCAGTGCGGTCACTCACTGGAGGAGCAGGTGAAGCTGTTCGAGAGCATTAAGCCGCTGTTCACCAACAAGCCCCTGATCCTGGCCATCAACAAGATTGATATTCTCACGCCCGATGATTTGCCAGCGGAGCGAAGGGAAATCATTACCAAGCTGCAGGAGGACAAGAACGTGCCCGTGATGCTCATGTCCACGGTGCAGGAGACTGGCGTGATGGAGGTGAAGACAGAGGCGTGCGAGAGACTGCTTTCGTACCGCGTCGACCAGAAGATGCGCACCAAGAAGGTGGACAACATTTTGAACCGCTTGCACGTGGCCATGCCAGCGCCACGCGACGAGAAACTCCGTGCTCCCTGCATCCCAGAGCAGGCCTTGGCCCGCCTCCAGGAGAACGCCGACAAGGCGGAGCGCAAACGCAAGCTGGAGAAGGAGATCGAGGAGGAGATGGGCGACGATTACACACTGGACCTCAAGAAGAACTACAGCGAGATACCAGAGGAGGAGCGCTACGATGCTATACCAGAGTTCTGGGAGGGTCACAATATTGCCGACTACATCGATCCCGACATCTTCGAGAAGCTGGAGGAGCTGGAGCGCGAGGAGGGTCTGCGGGAGGAGAGTGGCGTCTACACCGTGCCAGATATGACCTTGGACCAGACACTCAACGAGATTCGCGAGATGGCCAAGCAGATCCGAGGCAAGCGCTTCGAGCTGCGCGACGAGAAGCGTCTGTCATCCAGGAAGAACAAGCCCGTCATTCCGCGTCACAAGCAGCCCAAGGTACGCGACCGTTCCGTCAAAAAGCTGGTGCAGACAATGGAGGGTTTGGGTGTGGACATGACTGGAAGCGAGACAGCAAACTTCACCAAGTCCCAGGTCGATCTTCGTCGTGCCCAGGTCCAGGTGGGCTCCAAGAAACTGCCCAAGCAGCCGCTCCTCGACAAGGAGTCTTCCGCGGTGGTAAAGAAGACTGGTCTGCCCCTGAAGCGGGCCCCATCGCGCGACACACTGGGTATCAAGAACCTGGCCATCCGCAAGAAGGCTCAGATTATGGCCAAGCGGGACATTGCCAAGAAGGTTACCAGGAATACACTCAAGGGAGAGGCGGATCGCTTCATTGGCACCAAAATGCCGAAGCATCTGTATTCGGGCAAGCGTGGAACGGGCAAGACGGATCGCCGTTAAGTTCTGCAGCCTTGGCTGGTTAAGTGATTCTACCTGGTATATATTAAGCGATGTATCTTTATCCTTCAAAAAAATAGCCTTCAAATACAAGATTTGTATTTTTACAAAACAGAAAACAAAATATGGGTGCCTACTTATTAGGGGTTAAATTGGGGGAGTTATGAAGTTAGTATAAGTATAAGTTTTACAAGAAATATCGGGAATATCTTTGTGGCTTCGCTATACCGGCAATTTTTAAGCATTCTTGGGGTATTTTATAAGTTACGTATTTATTATAATATATTTTTCCACTTGAATATCCAATTTATAGTAGAATTTGCCAGAAGACAAAGTTTACCCCGGCCACCATTGTTTATTTCCCTAACACCCCTGCCGCTGCTTCACCTTGGCAACCAAGAAGTTTGTTTGGTTTTGCACAAAATTTTCTTGCCCATTTGATAAGGTGGAAAGTTTTCTCAAAGCCCGACCTGCATCATGTCCAAAGCCACCACTATTAAGGATGCACTGAAGCGTTGGGAGGAGCGAGAGCAGCAGAACTCCCTCACTGCCAAGAACATTGATCTGCAGTTTCAGTGGCCGCCCATTGAGAAAATGGATGCCACTTTGGGCACTCTAGTGCAGTGCGAGTAAGAACTTTGGAGAACTTTGAAGAAACTTTCTGTGCAATTAACCCTTATTCCTGTTCCCTAGGAGAATCAGTATGTCCACCAATATGATTGAGAAGATATTCGGTTTGTCGGGCATGAAATGCCTAAAAGTGTTGTCTTTATCCCGAAACTATATCAAGCAGATTTCAGGCTTGGTAAGCAATTTTACCATATCTAAAATGTTTTTATATATTTATTATGGTGATATTAAAAGGAAGCTGTGGCGGAAACCCTTGAGGAACTGTGGCTCAGCTACAATCTGATTGAGAAAATCAAAGGTCTAACGGGCCTCAAGTGCCTGAAAGTTCTGTATATAAGCAATAATTTGATTAAGGACTGGTCGGAGTTCAATCGTTTGGCCGAGATTGAGTCCCTTGAGGATTTGGTGGTGGTGGGTAACCCTCTTTCGGAGGGTTTGGACGAACCCACCTGGCGGGCGGAGTGCATCAAGCGTTTGCCCACCATCCGGAAACTGGACGGAGAGCCTGTGGTGCTCAATGAGGAGCCGCAACTTTAGAGAAACAATTTTATTTTATTCACGATATTTGTTTCTTTAAAAGTTTATGAAATTATAAGAGATTGTATAAAATATTACATAATATAAATAAAGGCGTTTTTTATATACCTATTATAATTTTGGTAAGAAGCTCGCAAAACTGTGAAGGAGTCATTTTAGATCCTATAAAGCATATATATTCTTGACCAGCATCAACAGACAAATCGATTTAGCCATGTTTGAAGGAAAAAAAAATTTACAAAATTTTTTTTTTAATTTTATAAGGGGTTTTCAAAAGTGTCAAAAATTAAAAAAAAATTTTAATTTTTTTAAATTTTAAACTCGGTATTCTGGTTTGTTAACCTTTTAATAACTAGCACAGAAATGCTTTCAGAATTGAAATTAATGCATTTTTGGCTTAGTTATGATTGATTTTTGTCCTAAAATTCAGCTATAAGGGTTTACAACTTTGGCTTTTTCTTTCTTTTTAGTTTCGAACTCAATATTTCGCTTTCAAATATGAAAATATAAAGTTATATTTATAATTAAAGTTCATGTATGTATGTACATAAGAAGTAAAAATCCTTGCTTACTCTCCGGAAAACTCTGCATTAAAGGGCTCAAATTCGGTCTTAGATTAAATATCTTTAATTAGTTAATGTGAAGAATTTCTCTAGGTGTTTTTAAATGGACTTGTGAATATTTTACAGAGACGTTGACCGAGCTATGCGCCAAATGCCGAGCTCTGTGCTGTGACCACTGCAGTGTAACTGACCTATTGGCCAAGTTTTGGGGCCGTCGCTGTTGGCGCTCTGTTAAATGGGACTCTCAAGGCTTTTGGCCAGGCTGAATATTGCTGCCGCAGTGCTGTAGCTGTGGCTGTGGCTGTGACTGAGCCAGTGCGTTAACAGTGCGTGTTAAGTATTTCTCCCCCCCGCAAACGCTTTCGTTTTCAGTCGCATTCTGAGGCTCGGCAGCAGCAGCTGTTGCGGTGAGATTGCGGGAAATCGGCGAATATTAATAACGTGACGCTAGTCCTGGCATCGAGTTAAATGGGATTTGGGGCCCTGAAGAAGTAATATTGCAAATTAAATGGCGCGTGTTTATGCCGAGGGAAATATGTTGTACGAATGCAATGTAAATGTAGATGTATTCCCTCGATATTAGCCATATATACATACGTACAAACGAATATATATGTATAAGTAGTACGATTTTATGCTTTTTGGAGGCTGCGCGGGTCGGCCATTTTAGTTAGACTCACTGCCTCTGCCTCTTGTCCTTTAGGCCCACCATTTTCGGCAACATGTGTTCACTTCCCTCTGTCTGTTTTGTGCCTGTGCGTTAACTGTAAAATTCCTTAATAGTTCTGCCTTTAAAAATATGCATATGAAAAAAGAAAACGCATAAAATCAGGAGAAAAGCGGGCAGAGGAAGCGGAAGAGCGCTCGCCTATAATAACACACCGAAACGCTTAGCATAAAGTAAGAGTTTTCCGCTTGGGCAGCGGAAGCAGAACCATAAAATGTGCTCTCCACAAACAAAACACACTAAGAGCACTTAAACAAAATATTAATATTTAAAGAGTTTCATGTGTTTTAAAGCAAATTTTAATAATTTGTAAATGTTGGATGTTTGTTTTTGTAATTTTATTAACATTTTTGATAATAAAAGACAAAAGTTCCATCTCATTATATTTTTTATATTTTTGGCTTTGAGTTTGTTGATTTAAAAAATAAAAAATCTAATTGAAACCAATATTACGTATACGCAATGTTTCTTTAAGGAGTAACATTACGTATACGCAGTGTTATATTCAAAATAAAAATTTCTGTTCATTTTTTTTAGATGTTCGAAGATGTTTGATTTATTCAAACCAACATTACGTATACGCAATGTTGCTTTAAGAAGTAAAGTTACGTATACGCAGTGTTATTTTAAAATTACACATTGCTGTAATATTTATTTTTTTCCATGTTCGCACGAAAAACTACAGACTACTTAGCAGCATGGCTCGTAAACAGATGCCCTCCTTGTCCACCGCCCACTCAACCACACAACCACAGAGCCACCCACCGCCCACATACACAGGCACAAACACTACTCTACTCGAGGCACACACATGCGTAGAGCAGCAACAAAGTTGTGATAGAAAACAGATGCTTGAAATATGCAACAGCATATAAATAACAGAATAACGGCTAGCCAGATTGGATAAAGGAGATGCAGGTGTCTCTGTTGTTAGCACTGACCTATTCTGTGAGTTAACAGACATGAGGCAGAGACGTCAGCAGCGCCGACGACCGAGGCAGAGGCAGAGGCAGCGGCAGACACCCACACTGATGGGGTAATTCAGTGCTGGGCGAGATTTTGATCTGTGGACATCGGGTCGGTCGGCGGAAAACGTTTTCCCGGAGCGATCCCACAAAAAGAAAACAAGAAGAAGAAAAAAAAAAAATAACCAACGTGAAAAAAGACATCCAGTGCTTTTCGGTGTCTGTATGTGTGTGAGTGTGCCAGTGTCACTGAGTGCTTGTGTGTTAGTGAGCTCATAAAAGATTCAACAGCCTGTCGGGGATAAAAAATAAATAAAAATAAAAAAATAAAAATAACAAGGTGGTTTGCGCGTAAGAAGCAACAAAAATTATACATAATTAGCCCAGAGAGAAACAACAAAATAAAATGTTTGTGCTACGAATCCAAAAAAAGTGTTGAAACAGAACAACAACAAGGTGAGAAACAGCAACAAAATATAAGCAAAAATCAATTTAATAGAGGAAAAAAGGAGCATAAATAGGACAAATTAAAGATAAACAATTAAAATGTCGACTGAAAAGAAAATTAACAACATAAAAAATTTGTCAGGAAAACAGTAAAACCAAGTCAGATATCTGCGTCTCCCTTCCACCCAGTCAAACTGGAGGGTCCTATCTCTCCAACTCCCTTGGTGTAGTCCCCGAATGTAACGGTAATAAGCAAGCGTGTTTAACTTTTTCGAGCAGCATCTTCGTGTGTGTGTGTGTATGTGTGTGAGGAGTTTTGCGGCTCCTCTGCTGCTGCTGCTTCTTCTTCATCTTCTTGTTCTCCACTCTCCGCTCCGCTTTTCGCTTTCCACTCTCCTCCATTCTGCTTCATCTTTTTCGTTTGTTTGCTGCGAGACATTTATTTGCTCTTTAACGTTTCAGCAGGACCAGGCCTTTTTCGTTCCGGTATTATTTCGTTCCCTCTCTGGCCCTCTCGATTTGGTCTCAGCTCCGACCACCTTCCTCTTCCTCCCACTCGCACTCCCACTCACACTCCCATTCTCTTTGCCGCCTCAGCCCCCTCGCTGTATCTCGCTCGCTCTTTTGGGCTCTGGCATGCCGCAAAACAGTTAGTTCAACACTCAAAGTCTCTCGGCCCGTGACTGCCAGCCTGTGTTGGTTCTTGTATGTAGAGCGAATGAGATGGAAAATACAGGGCTACTTCTTTAATTCGAACCTGTAATTATTTATTTTAAATATTTTGGACTCTCCCTTAGAAGTACTTGAAAATTGAGTCTGAAATTTTACGGAAATTAGAGTTTCTCATTCAATATGCCATGAAAATAATAACTGCAAAGACTAGAGCTTTGAAATTAGTTTATTCCAGTTAGGGAAGTAGCACTGTGTAATATAAATTCGCCCACACACAGGCACCGTGTACATGTACATTCAACAATTTGCTGGCTCCCTATGCCTGAAGATTTTATTTTTTTCGTCCTTTTTTTTCGCCCACCACTTGCGGGCTGGCAGACTGTTGGACTGCTGGGCGGTGGACTGGCAGCCCGGCGCCCTGGCGGACTGCCGGATGATGCTGGGAGCCAACGTCAACAAGTTGAAGCTGTTGCCGCTGCTGTTGGCCAGCTAGCCTCGTTAGTACGAGAGCCAATACGTGTGTGTGTGTGTGCCTGCGAAGGATCTGCTCTTCGGGGCTGGATGAGTGGCGCCTCGAAGTATGCCTCGAATAAAGATAAATCATAAGCACCAGCAGCAACCCTGCTAAGTTCATTTTGATGTCGCAAAATGCCCAGAATCGATGCCGAGGCCCGTGTTATTTACTAATTGAAATATTTCTGCTCCAGCCTGCTGACCCTTCTGCCTCGTAATTAGCCCCGAAAATATGGAACCTAATTAAAATGAATGCACAATTAATTGTCAGCCGACGGGTCGAAACTATAAACAAAGCCATGTGTGCCGTCTGACGGAGCATTTACTATATATATACGAACCAAATATATAAACAGAGTATTGTTGCCAGCATAAACAGCAGCAGCAAATTGTTGGGCTTTGAAGTGAACTGTGATTAAGGTGTTTATACAACAGAGCTGGAGAGAGGGAGGCACGCACACAATCCGAGGTAGAGAGCGCCAGAATTTACCTTTTAGTTATTTGGGGCCAAAGAATTATATTTATCAATCGATTCGCATTCGGCCGAATGGCCTCGATTTTGCCCCCAATATTTGTCCCCTTTTGGCTGGCCAAAGAATAAAAAGAAAAAAACTCAAGCTTAAAAGGAATTAGAGGGATAAAAAGAGAGAAACCCCGGGAAAATGGTAAATTTCCTTTTTTGCGGCATTTCACGCATTTTTAATTCGCTTATTGGGCCAAGTTGGGGCAAGTTCGGAGTCTGCTGACCAACCCTTCCAAAAGTTTCAACTCAACATACATATCTCTTATCTGAAGCTGACACATCATTAAAAGTTTTAGCAGCAGATGCTAGAGTGAAGATAACACCAAACTGAACAATGAGGGACGAGCGTAGATAAATTCAAAACAAATCCCTGGGGCAACTTCTCTGCGAACATCAATCTCTGCGGCTAGAAAAAGAGCTAATGCTGATGCTGGAGTGATTGGAAGCCAACATGTCGTATTGGTAATATGACAAAAAAAAATAGGAAACTTTTGCCGATGATGCTTAAGCTTTTTGGCTCGTTCATTATAAGCTGTTCTGAATTTTCTCTTTCGCTTTTTTGGCAATTTTTTGTGCCGTTTCCTCTGGAATTTTCCTGCCGCTGACTGGAGCGTGTGTGTGTGTGCGATGTGTCAGATGTGTGTATGCATGTGACATGTCTGACGTCTCATTTTCTGCCATATAAACCCGATGCTGCTGGATTTTTGCCTTAATTTGGCATTAGGGCGTTTCAATGGAAACTCATTTGAAACTTTCTTTCGCAAATCTGTGCATAGGCGGCTTCCTGTGTGTGCACCCAAAAAATAATATAAAAAACAAATCAGAAGCGAAAATATATTGTATGTGTGTATATAAATAATGAAGGAATATTTATATGCGCATATTCTTGCCGCTGCGTATGTGTGTCTCCGCCTGACCGAGCAGCAGCACAGTGCCTCAATATTATTTTTGCCCTGTGTGAGAATACGGCAGATGTTTGTCCAGGCTAAAGCAATATATATGTACATACAGATGTTGTGCACGGAGAGGAGCATGTATTTGGCAACAGCGGGCTAAATAATACATACCAGTCTGTATATGGCTTACGCGTATTGGCCAAACTTCTTTCATGTACGAACAAAGGCGGACGCAGGACTCCTTAATCATCGATATACACAATGTCGCGGTGACCAAGCCTTTGGGCCAAATTAAATATGCTTTATACTTTCCTACCAACCTTGCTCTGACCTGCTGCTGCTGCTGACCGATTTTTAAACAATAAATTGGCATTGACATTTTGATCCACATTTTGCATACACGCATACTTGCCGTGCCTAATTGATGAGCTGGCCTCTGTGGATACCTTATGCAGGATACTGGCCCATAAATCATGAGCAAATCATTGCATATTCAATGCAAATTACGGCAGCCTAATAAATCTTCTCTGACCTCCTGAATTAAATTTACAAAAAAAAAGAGAGAGGAAAAGGCAAAAAGCAAGAGTAGTCAGAAATTGTGCCGCATTAAATTAGCCAACAATTCTGCGGCTTCCATTCGGTTTTGTGGGTTGGCCTTGGCTGCCTGGCTCACTGGCCTGGCTCTTGTCTTTGGACAACTATTTTCCGTAATTCCATTTGCTCCGAGCAGGTTGGCAGCAGACAAAACGCAATTAGCATTAACAAGGAAACCCTTGAAGCCAACCCTCCTCCTGTTCATCCTTTTCCCCCATCTAAGCTGGCAAAAACAATTTAGCAGCCACAATTAAAGCAAACATTTGCTCGGAAGAGGAACCGCAATGAGTAGAGTAGCATTGAAATGCTCAAAAACTAACACGACTTAAATTCCGCTTAAAACGAGCTCGATATTTGAATAGAGAAAATGCAAATTCCAATTAAACTAAATCAACATCAGCATTTTGCATTTGATAAAGTCAAATATAAAATGTAATAAAACGAGCTGGGAATTATTTAAAATTGAAGAGTGTTTGCTGGAAAAGTTTAAAGGATAAAGTTGGGGTGTCAAAATGGTTGGGAATTTGATTAAATAAAAGTCTGGTTTACTTAAACCAGGGAAAACACTTTAAGTTCTCTTATTTAAATGGGAAATTAAATACTTGCAAATACAAGTTTGTTGATTAAATAATAATTAATTATTAAATACATAATCCAACCTTGTTTAAGCAAAGCTAAAACTTAAAACCAATTCAAAGCAATCAAACTTTGAATAATTGTTAACGTTTAATCTAGCTTAAGTAATAATTCATATCTGAGCTTGACAGGTATCCTATTTCTCTATTTAGTTTTTGGTCAGAAAACTTTTGCGAGCAGCTGCAGAATCTTAAATGAGTTCAGTCTTGACCCAATTCATGGAGGAGGCTGGTCTTAATCAGTCGGCCAGCTAAGTGCTAAATGAAGGCGAAACAGTCAAGACGGCTTCAGGGCATTAAGAATTCACAAAGGACGGCCAAACAAGCTGGGGGGAGAAGTTCGCAAAAGGTGTCTGACAGGTTACGGAATTTCAGGCAGGTGGAAAATGCAACTGTTGCACCGGCGAACCTCGGCAAAAGTAATTGTCGAGCCCGCGTGTAAGTGCCTGCAGCGTGTGTGCATATTTGCATGTGTGTGTGCAGCTGCCCTTTCGAGTAGCCACACAAATGTTGCTCATACGCCGCGTGGTACGCCAACAATATCTCATGCCAAGCAAAACGAGGCGACAACAAACCACAAATTGACATAGCTGTGTGAAAGAGTAAAGGGGTGAAGGAGAGGAGGGGAACTCGGAAGGTGTGCACTGAAATTAATATTTAAAGCCAAGATATTTGACATAAAATTTAACAAGGACGTTAAGTTGGGCCAGGGAATGAGTCTTAAAGCTCTTTATTGTTCCGATTAACCACAAAATGGGTGCTATTTGGGTCATGTAAGAACCAAAATTCTCATCAAGCTTTATTAGCTGTAATTTTAAGTGGAACGTTGAACTAATGGGTGGAATTTATTCGTGTTTCGGTAAAGCTCAAGAGAAAGGTAAACATTTCAAATCAACACCTTTAAGGAGATAATTAATGAGTTTTTAAAGCTCCGGTTATAATAGAAAATGAATAAGCTTACTTTTGGCTATTTCAAACATTTTCACGTTAAATTTAACGTGAACTTTATAAGGATTTTTTTGTAATCTTAACTTTAAGTTGTATTTAATATTTCTATGTTAAAATTGAACAAAAACAGAGATAAACAGAGAATTTTACAATCACCAGAAGACCTTAACCTGTGGTTAAATTATACTATATAATTTACTGACAATCCTGTATGCCTTGAAAGGTTCATTAATCCTCCTGTTAACCATATTTTAACAGCTCAGCAACTCTCAGCTACTCAAAAATCCTTCAAATAAATTTAACGTGAACGTTAAACAGTTTCTTTTATAACTTTCAAATGATTTCTTTCTCTGTCCCCCTTTTTCGCTGCCCGGAAAGTGTGGGGCAGCATGACATTGACTAACGTGCAACGTGGCAGCAGGAACTGGCACTCACGCAGCATAACACAGCACCACGCACACCCAAACACCGGGACCCATGCAAGCGAACAATTTGTGGCGGTGAAATTTAACACGAACAATTTAATTTCAATAAAAACAACGCACACATCCACAGCGACCACAGCGAAAACAATAAAAATGCGAACACCAAGACAAAAGAAATGCTCATACGACACGTGTTTGCAGCTCTCACTGTCTGAGTGTCTCGCTGTCTGTGTGTGTGTTTTGCACCTGAACTTTGTGTGTGTGTGTGTGTGAGCTACATGCATAAATGCAATTTAATTTAATTGCTCGAACTTTTTCTACCCAAGGGATTTTGATGTTGATTTGCGCTAATCTGTGGCACGTAATTCAGGATTAAAATGCCAAATAAACTATTCCATTTTCCCCTCCTAACACACACACACTTTTTGCCATCAAGGCAATTGACTGAAAAGTGTGAACAGGGGGACAGGGGGACAGGCGTGGAGAGATGCCTTTGGTGCCAAACGCGTGTTGCAAGGTTGCAGTCAGTGTGTGTGTGTTTGCCTTTTGTGCTGTGTGCCATGTGAGTGCTATGCATATGCCCGAGTTGCTTAAATGTCAGTTTATATCTCAAGGATAAGCAGTTTCGCCCCTTGGCTCGGTCGGTTGGGTAACTGATGCTGACTTTTCCTCTACATTTTGGCCTGCAACAAGATGCACATAAATATAAACGTACAGGCAAACATAACACTCACACACATACCCCTGCCATCCTGCCAGCCTGGCATCCTACCATCCTGGCATTCAAACACGATATCCTTATGCCAAGCTCTCTCTCTCTCGCATTCTCCCTGGCTCATGTGGTGTTGGCCTTAATAAATGCCACTTTAAGCTAGCGACTGCGAGTGCGAGGCTTAAATTGGATTGCCTTTGGCGCGGCAGCCCCTTCAATTGCCTCGTTTTGGCCAGGTTTTTGCTTCAATTTCAATCGATTGCCAGCGACTTTTGGTCTTTCAGTCCAATGAAAGCCAGTGTAAGACATGGCTTAATTATGGGCATTAAGGAAAGTGAAATCTAGATGTCATGAACTGAAAAGATTTGTAATCGTAACAAGTTGTTGTGTCTTTCGAAAGAGTGTACAGGTATTAATTATATTTGGAATGTTTTGAGAAGTCTTTCAGAATTTTATTTAGCTTTATGTTTGGTTTAATTAGTATTTATTTTTTATTATTATTATATATTATTATTATTATTTATATTGATAAAATTATGTGAAGGTTGCTAAATAAAGGTGCTAGAAATATTTACTGATAGTTTTTCTAACTAAATCTGTTTTAATTTGGAATTAGGTTTAAATTAAATTGATTTATATGTTTTCCTGCTAACCTTCAGCAAATAATGTTAACTTATTAAACTGATATTCTTGTAAAACATTTCAATGACTTTCTTAACTATTTTAAATTTTGCATTTAATTTGCATTTGATAATCGCCTAGATTTATTTCTAACTTTCTACTAAAGCTAAAATATTATATATTTGTCACACATCTTGTCCCAAAATGCCTGTTAAATATTAAATGAAAGCCTAGTCTGACCTTTCTGGGGGGATCTCCTCTCTTTTCCTTCTCCTTTTCCGGAAGTTAGCTAGCTTCGTTATGACCTTTATTGCTGCTAAATATTTAATTTACCACGTTGACATATCGGGTTAGCAGCTAAGAAGCTTGATTGCAATGCGATTGGTAAACACAAAATATGAATATATAATATATACAAACGAATGAAATGTAAATGAATTAAATAGAGTGCCGACTACCCTTTATCGCTTCCAAAGCAGACCGATGAAAAGGCAATTTGTGTCAATCAAATATCGAATTATGGCAATTATTGAATCAAAAACCTGCCACTTAACAAAGGCCAAAAATTGAGATGCATCAATTGCCACTGTTAGTAGGTCATTTCCCCCGAAATTCAATTATATTATATATCAGTATATTTTAGTGCCTGTTCCCGCTGGTTTTTTGGTGGCTTCGCAATTATATGCAAAAAGGCCAACAAATTAATGTTGTTTACTCGCTGAATGTGTGCTTTCTGCACAGTCAGCAGGATATCGGTTGGGGGGGAAATTCACTGCTTTCATCATCAGCCATTTATCCGTCTATCCCAGAACGGGGTCGTAATGAGCGTCCGTTAGCAGGAAGACGAGATAAACTTGTTGCCGCGATAAGAAGCTATAAATTTCACCAGCTTCTGCGGGAGTGTACATGTGTATGGACTAATTAATAGCCTGACAGGGGAAGAGCGTCGCCCACATACATCCAACCATCCATCCGCCACCTAAATGCCAAGCAATTAAATAGTACTAAAAATGCGTAAGAAAGTTTTCCATGGCAGATGTTGCCAGCGCCCAATTCTGGCCTTCCTTTTCGCTCGGCGCGGGCCAAGTCATAGCCGGGCCATTAAATTTACAAGTGTTTTGGGCATTACCCGCGAGTAAAACATGGCGAAAACGGGGGCAAACTTTTCTTTCTGGGACACAACAAGAAAACAAGAAAGAGGGGTAAAAAAGTAGGGGTTAAACTCTACTCGAAACATGGGCCAAGGTCCGACCAGTCCGGCGGCCACAACAACCAATCCCCGGCCAGGCCAATTGTGTAATGCATATTTGATTTGTATTTACGCTCTTTGCGTTCGCAAATCGATTGTCATTTGAGTGCCATACCCTTGCCTCGTCCTTCTTCCTGTTTGGTTTTGGGAGCGTGAACAAATGTGGCGCCATTACCAACACCAGCAGCGGCAGTGGCAGCAACTACCAAAGCAGCGTCAGCAACAACAAGCCAATTTTAAAACAACAATATAAATATTGCAGCCGCTGGCTGCTACCCTTTCCTTGGGCCGAAAGTATCTTGACTCTCGTAGAGTCAATAAAAATGATTGCCCCATATATTTCAGTTCATAGGAAAGAGTGGCAGGGTTAAATCGAATGTCGAGTGCAAATGTCTGGGATTATATTACAGTTAGTGGCATATTTGCAAATCATTTGCTGCGAAGTGATTATGGCTTAAAGTGTTTATTTTGTGAGATGGAAAATTTGTATATTTTTTATAGGATTTTATCTCGGATTAGTGCACGTTGAAGAGTTGACATTTAAAGGGATTTCTAATTGACAAGATTAAATTAAACCGAAACATAGTGATATTAACATTTAACAGAACTTAATTATATAATAAACTAAATATATCTAGGATATAAAATTGATATTAATGCTTAGGTTTAGAGAGCTAAACAAAATTATTCTTGGCTTAACTTGAAGAGAATACTTTAACTATGAAATTGTATATATTTTTAAATATTTAATTATGCTGTTTTAGACCAATTTATTATAATTTTAAATTATAATTTTAAATTTATTATAATTTTTTTTATTCAGCTAAGCTTAGTTCTGAACTTAAGGTTTTGTAAAAAATTTTTAACGAATTTATCAAGCATTGGTTAATTTTGACGACCTTTAAGGTGGACTTTAAACGAATTCTTTTTAAAAGTTAAACAAATTATTTTACAAAGTGGTTAAGCCTTCAAAAATTTTAGCTTAAAGATTACTAAGGGTTTATTATTTTAACCAATCCCTCTAAATTTATTTAAAAACAAATTCAATTATGAAGAATTTAATATAAACATTAAATAAGTTCTTTAAAGAAATACATTAAACAATTTTACTTATTTCATAAACCACAAATAAATGTATGTTCAAGCTTACAAGGACTTCAACTATTCACTTACCCTTTTAAGTTACAGAAAAAAAGAGAAGAAAATAAATAAATATTTAACCTTTCTCTAACCCAAGCCTAAATTCCTCCCAAAACCTTAGCCCAATTCAGTAAACCCCCCAAGACAACTAGAATCCAATTAGAAAATATATTCAGTAAACTAAATTTCCGAGTTATTCACAAAGAATCCAACAAAATACCCAATAACATGGGTCTAAGCCAAGTTTAATCCACTCAACTCGTTAGCCAAAGCCTCTCGGCAGTCACTGGACCCACACGGCCGTAGAGGGCATAGAAAATCGAAGGCACTCATGACTTTCAGTGGAAATTAATGGAATGCGAGTTTCATTATTTTCTCCCTTCCGCTCCTTTCCTTTCTTGCCACCGCTGCTGACCTTTTCCATTCACCGGACCCACCAAGGGTGGTGGTTCTGGTGGCCTCCCAATTATGTGGGCCTCCATGCGTATACGCAATATTTGCCTTGTGTTCTTTTCCTCCTTTTACCATAATCTGGTTGTATTTACTGCGTACATCTTGCACGACGACGACGACGGCGGGTAAATTAAACAGAAAAATTAACCGGAAAAGTTAAAGGTATATATTTAATTGCTTCGTGTTCGCTGTAGACAATGGAATTTGCTTGAGAGACCGGACTTTCGTATTGCCGTTGGGCCATTCATAAAAATGCCAAACGCACAATACCGAAACCAATCGAACTGAAACCGGATGGAGCACAAAGAAATGAGAAGGAAAGGAGGAGAGGAAGTGGAGGAGGAGGATGATGATGGGGAGAAGCAGGAGAGAGCAGCAAGCAAACAGCAAATGAAAACAGGCAACGACGTGTAAATATTTAGTTCGTTTCGTATGTGTTTATATCAACCTCGGCGTTGAAAAGAAAAATCTCCATTTGATAGTTTGATTTGTGCGAGAGCGTGGGCCATGGAGGAGGGGGATGATGAGCCATCCCCCCAGAGGGGGAATCACAGTCCAGTTGATGTGGTGTGATGTATTTTTGAAAGGTCTATAAATAAAGGCGGACGCGACGCCACGCCACGCCACGACACGCCTTCGATAAATAAACAGGAGGCGATGTCCCCAGTACAAAAACAATTACTCATGCGCCCTGTAAGCCGAGGTTCAAGGTCAGGTTATAGGACAATCCATAGGAGAGAGGGAAACCCTGGGCTCCTGGCCGGTGAATTTGTAAACTTGAGCTGCTGCTGCCTCAGCAGCTGATACAGGGAATGGAATGGATCTGAGGCAAGGCGTGTCGTGGCGTGTCGTTTCGTGTCGTGGCGTGGCGACCGTGTCCACAGTTGTCACACATTTCCTTGTAACCCAGTAACCACTATCGCATATGCATCCACACGGGTTCTTTCTGTGTGTGTGTTTCTGTGTCATAAAACTGTCAACCTGCATTTCAGACGCCTCACAAAAGAGATAGTTCCACCATGGCATTCGGATCAGGGCATGAAATAATTACACAGCATTCCTCTCAATTATTTTATTTTCTGCATTTAAATTACTTCATTTGTGTGTGTTGAGGGGAAAGTATAACTAAGGTAAAGGATGGCACAAGCCTCTGTCTCTATTGCATTTACTCTGGGCTTAAGTTAACAAAGGAGTGGAATCCTAAAGGAAGTCATTAAAATCTGAAATATATGCGACTGCAAATACAAAATACAAACAGATCTTTAAGAGATGAAATTTTGATAGGTCATATAAACAGACACATTGTTTTTGCTAAAAAGCTATTACCAAAAATACATACTTTTGAGAGGGGAAAGCAGGAGGCGAAGATGTTTATAAACAATATTTCTGGGATGAAAAATGGGAAATTATTGATAATGGGTATTTAGAAAGGATTTAATTATGGGAAATTGATAGTATTGAGATATGTTATAAGTAGAGAAAATGTTATTATTTAAAGGGTACTTTTAATAGAATCAATAAAAATGTTAAGGAGGATTTAAAAAAAATATTTTCAGTTTGAAATAATACTTTTTCAAGGGTATTATAAATAGAATTAAAAAAAATTTTAAGGAGGATTTAAAGATGATATTTTCAGTATAAATTAATAGTTTTTTCTACTATAAATATGATGATAAATAAGTATTTTTGTAGGATATTTTATCATATATTTTATTTACACTAAAAGCATGTATAAACCAAAACCATTTGCTTAAATATGTAAATATATTGTCAGCTTTAATTGGTTGCAAAAAAATCTCTCCATTAGGCAGTTGCTTGTTTTTTATTTATATTTATTTA
This sequence comes from Drosophila nikananu, assembly GCA_008042635.1. Classification (NCBI taxonomy): domain Eukaryota; kingdom Metazoa; phylum Arthropoda; class Insecta; order Diptera; family Drosophilidae; genus Drosophila; species Drosophila nikananu. The sequence goes on along the minus strand of VNJV01014653.1, from coordinate 11,825 downwards.
TATCTCGGCTAAAAGTTCTCCTAATAAATCTATCCTTTAAATTTATACATTTCAAGAACATAATAATTTAGCTTTAAAATTAATTTCAAAATTATAAGAACAAGGAGAATGCATTGACAAAAAGAAAGAATCAACCAGCTTATATTATGTATTAGGTTTGCTTTAAAATATTTCCTGACAAACTGGGAAATCCTAAATAAATGCTAAAAGTTAAAGTTAAAACAAGAAATACTTCTATCTAAAAATTTTTAATTTATTTTTTAAACTTTATATCCGAAAAAAGAGATTTTAGGTCATTAAACGAGATAATTAACTACTTTTACTATAAAATACTATCTGCCTAGGCTAGAAAATCATAAATAAATAATGAAAGTAAATAATAGGCAAAATAAACTATTGATTATTATTTTAAGACATTTTAAATTTAGGGTGCCTACTAAAATTTCATGTTTTTCTGATAAGCAGAGTAGCTTTGAAGTTATTTCTGGTATAAACGACTTGTTTTTATAGATACAACATTCTCAGATACACTCAAGCTGTCTTTAAAATGAATAATTTAGATTTTGTAACTATAGATTCGTGTGAACTGCCAAGTTTGTGCAACACCCATGGTGCCTGCCTGGCTACGGCCTGCATCGCCTTTGCCGTTCAGATGTTTCTGATGTTGCCATTGCCAGGGCCGTGGACATGCTCGTGGACATGTAGATGTGAGTGTGGTGTGAATGTGAGTTTGAGTGTGAGTGTGTTGCTGTGAATATACACGTTGGATGCGCTGCTGATGTCGGACCCTTGGACCCGGCGACAGACGGACGTTTCTTCACAGACAGTTTTCACTAATTATCTGACACGTTGATGGCTGCTGCTGCTGCTGGGCCATGGGCATGGGCTGCCAACCAGCGTGATGCAGCGGCGACAGCGGCGCAGAGGGGCGCCACTGCAGCTCGTTGCGGCCAAGGACTCATTTGAATGTGTGTTGTTCTTACACACACACCCTGGCATACCCACCAACTTTACGTACACATCTCAGAACTCTAATTTCAAAGGTCGTGCCAGTGGAGAAAAAAAGAGAAGTGGAAAATGGAAAATGGGTAGAGGGGGCAAACGCTGTTCTCCGGTTTATTTTCCTTTTTTCTCGGTTTGTTGGACTTCTCTCGTTTCGGTGTCATGTGTTTTAAGCCATGTGCATGTTTTATTTGCCAAGCAGCTTGTTTTTTTCTCTCCTCTTCTTTTATTTTGTGTGTTTGTTTGTGTTTTGTTATGTTTGTGCTGCATCGGTTCTTAAACCGAAAAATGTGCGAAGGACAACAGCACACCAAAAAGGGGCGTCAATAATTGAGCACGCCCTCGCCGAGAGTCCGTGGGTAGCCAGGCATCAGCAGAATCCAGTGTTCAGGCATCGGAGTAACCAGAATTCCAAGCGAAATACGTATATATGTATATTCCAAGCGAAAGTTGATTAAATTCAAGTATTCGCCTGCAACTCCGGCAATTTGCATTTGCTATTCCATTCTTGATTTGAGCTCGGGTAATTGTACTGTGAAATTATGAACAATTATATATTTATACGGCAGCAGTAGCAGCAGCAGGAGCAGCAGCGGCGGCTGGTTTTGGGAACATCCGCTTTTGGTTGGCCAACGTGGCGTATACGCGATATGTATGTATATGAAATCTAGATTTATTTTTGTCATTTGGCTTGGCGGAATTTGATTTGATTTATTGGCAGTAAATGTCGAAATTTCAAAAATTAATACGGGAAATGGTGAGCCACTAAATTTCCATGGCAGAATTTTATTAAAGGGGAAATGTTTGCCACGTTGCTTGTGGGATAAATGTTTATTTTTGGATTTTAATAATAAGAAATATTTGTAGAATAAAAACTGGGTTTTATAGAAAGAAAAAATGTATCTAGAATGTCCCAAAAATCACTTGAGCTATTAAAACCATTAAAAAGGGCGCACAAAAGTATGCTAAATATTTTTGAGGATGTTGTTTGACAGTTAAATATTTTAAAGCGTTAATTTTGTAGACCTTTTTAGTGTTTTAATAAGAGAAATACATTATATTCTTCAACTTTCACAAATAAATTAAATTTAAACAAACTAAAACCTAGCAAAACTAACAAACTAAAAGTTGGAATGCAGAACACAACAAGTAACAAATTTGACTACTTAATACAACCCGAACATCCCATTAAATTAATAAACTTAGTTGCAAACTCTAAAACCATTTGAGAAAACAAATGCAGAAAACTTTCTCTGTCGCAGATTTTTCGAGTGCCTCCATTAAAAAAAAAAAGAAAGAGAAACCCATTTAGAGCCAGGCGATGTATGTCACCAATTAAGCATTTGTTCGGCTTGTCATTGACACCGGGAGGAACCGGAGAGGCAGCCCTGAAAGTTTTGCAAGCTGGCAGGCGAAAAACTACACCAAACTATGCCAGCACAACTACTAAATACAATGGTGGCATAAATGTAATGGAGAAAAAACTGTCAACTACTTGGCTAAAAAGTTTGGCTAAGCAAACACACACACACACTCTGGCCGAGGGATCCTCGTCGGAGTGAGCAGGGCCAGCAACAAGCTAACAACAGAGTGGCTTAAACACTTTCCCAGCTAACATTTTCGGCAGCTGCGCAGAGAGAGAGAGAGAGCTGGGTTTTCTGGCTCTCTCACATTTTTTTTTTTTGCTGGGCATTTTCCTCTGCTTCTGCACAACTGTTGAGCATTCGCGACGTTGACGTTGACGCTGACGTCGACGCCTGAATTTTCCTCTGCTACGTCGGCCTAAACAACAGATGTTGCCGCTGTTAGCCAAGTTATTTACTTTTGCGGCAGCGGCAGCAACAGTTATAATTTTTGCCTGGCTTCGTTTTATGTCCTCGAATGATTTATTTTTGGACCATTCCTCCTGCGCCTGAGACGTAGGCGGCGGCCTGCCAGCCACTGGCCCTGGCCATAAGGCATGTGGTCTTTGTTTGGATTTATGCGTGTGTGTGCGAGTGTGTGTTTGTGTGTGGTCCTGCCTCCTTTTTCTCCACCGTTTTCATTTGCCTAGATTGTTTGCACGCTTGGCTGGCTGGATATTGTGCTTTTGGTCTAAAGATAAGACGCTTAGGCTGTGTGCACTCACAAAAAATTGTTATTGTTGTGCCTTTGTGTGGGCCGTTTTTTTTTTTTTTGAGAATTGGATTCATTGAAATTGTTTGTTGGACAGTAAATGGCTTAAAGCAAATTTGAAGCAAAGTCTTGGCGAGTTGGGATTGATTTAGTAGGGATAGAGATTGGATTTAATTTAGCTTTGTTTAAGAGATTGTTTATTTAATTTTAAGCTAAAAGAAATTATTGGTTATGACTTAAAAGGTTACATTTAATAATTTAATTTAACTTCTTACTCTTTTTATGTAAATAATGCAGACAAATATGATTAAGTATTATATTTATTGAGTATATTTATTATATGTCTCATTTAAAACTTCTAAGGAAAAGTTATATGTAGTTTAGTGCCTCTGACAAATGAGAATCGCAGAGAAAAGCTATTTTGTGTTGACTCAAGAATCCCAGAGAAAGGCGATGTAGTAAAGTTGCTCTCTTATTTGAGAATTGCGGAGAGAGACTTTCCTCTCATAGATGAGAATCGTCGAGAGAGACAATTTTGTGCTTACTTAAGTAATACTAATGAGAATCGAAGAGAAAGGCGATGTGGTGAAGCCTCTCTCATGAAAAAGAATCACGGAGAGAGACGTACATACTTCTCATATATGGAAATCAACGAGAGAGGCGATTTTGTGTTTACTTAAGTAATACTAATGAGAATCGCAGAGAACTGTGATATAGCAGCGTTTCTCTCTTAATTGATAATTAGAGAGAAATGCTCTCCTAAATAAGAATCGCTGAGAGAGACAATTTTGTGCTTACTTAAGTAATACTAATGAGAATCGCAGAGAAAGGCGTTCTAGTAAAGTTCCTCTCATAAATGAGAATCGCCGAGAAAGGCTCACCATTTATTACTAATGATATTCGCGGAGAAGGCCTTCATATATTGCCCCACATTCTCTCAGTGTGCGCATGTGTGCGTCTGGGCCAAGTATTTTATCCAGTTAACTGAAAATTTATGCAAACTGGCGGCTTCAACTTTTTCTATTACCCAGCCGTATCGTTTAATTAGCGATTGCCACACGTTTTCCGAAGGACCAACGCCGCCACACCGGCACACGGCACGACCAGTGCAAGGACTTTGAATTCAGATTCAGGGCGTGCGCTCCGCCCATTTCATGTCCTGCATTGTTGTGTGTATTATTTTCTTCTGTTTTGCATTTAATCATTTTTCTAGATGGCGGTGCCGTTGCTGCCGTTGATGGGCACCCATTGTGGCGACCCTTTGTGCGCCATTTGCATCCCAGCTGGCGCTGGCATCCACGAACCTGCCACTGCCACTGCCATAGCCACGGCGATTGCGATTTCAGCAGCGACAAGCGACAGCGACTATATATGCACTGCGGAAATGAAAACAATATCCATTTCCATTGTAGGCTGTTTTTTTATTCGGCGTTTATATTCATACATGAGACGGTGTGTATATGCATACATATGGAATGAAGGGCCGCAGAAAGCGCAACGGAGGCGGAGGCCATAGGGGAGTCCTGTCAGTGGCATTTTCCCACGGGTCCATGGTCTCGTGTATTATATACATACTTTCATATCCCACACTACATGGCACACATAACTGTGTTCACGACGGCGGAGAGCTCGGCTTTAACTGTTACTCGCACTCCCAGCTACCTGTCATAGCTTCATGCTACCAATTCACTCTTTTCCTAGGTCAGTGTTGGCCGCTTAGCTTTGTTTTATTATCCATTGGATTGGGTTTAAGCTTTAAATATGAATATTTTGGTTAAATTAGGGTGTTCGATATGTAAATATGGTTTCGATAACGAGTTTATCGATTTATTTGAGTTTTATATAGATATTTTTTAATATTATAAAGGAAGAAGGAAAGGAAAAACAAGAAGGAGGATATATACATATATTAATGATCAGATAGGTTTTATTTATTGTTATTTTATTATAAATTTGTAGTTATTATAAATATTTTTGTTGGTATAAAACCCACGATATGACTATTTCCCTTTGATATCGCTTAACGTTATATTTCTCTGATTTATTGATTCATAAGTATCATATATCGGTTAGAAATCTTTCTTTAATCAATATTAATGATGTGTGAAAATAATAATCAATATATTAATATGGTTTATATAACGATTTAAAATATTTATTTGTGTGTTTTTTCGATAGTTTAATAATATATCTAGGTCAGAAATTTGTTATGATTTGTTATTTAATGATATTACATATCATATTTTTTATTACAAATGTTTGTAATGTTTTATGTTATGAATAATCAAAAAGTTTTGTTATTTTCCACATCGTTTCGATATATCAGTATCTTTTATCGACATCTTTTCGATATATATATAAGTTTGTTTATCGATTTTTTCGATTTAAATATCTCAAAGCTAACCTCAATTTGTGCTATTTCATTAAATTTATTATTATTTCACTTCACATTCACATTTTCTGGCATGGCAAGCCGCATAAATACGAATAAACTTGGAATTAAAATGAATCTTTCATGGAGCGACTCTAGTTTCCATTTCCCAACCCCACCCGCTGCTCCATTAAGTTGGCCAGAAAAAGGCCAACCAAAAGTGGGTCATCACTGACCACTCGACATTGACTGCCGCTTGGATGCCGTGTGTCTGGTGGGTCTGTGTGTGTGTCTGTGGGGGAGAGGTCCTGTGCGGGTGGCAGTGGGCGTGCAACAAGTTGAAATCTGCTACACTCATGCATAATGGAGGCAGACGCGAATGTGAATCCGAATCCGAATCCGAGTCCGAGCCAGAAAAGTGAGCAAAACTATTGGCAAGCTCTCGTCCTCCCCTCTGGGAACTCTGCCTTTTGTGTGTCCTTGAGGGGAATTGTATGTGGGTTGTGTGGAGATTGGGAGATTGGGCGATGATTGTCTATTGAATCGAATTGGAGTGCCAGTCTAATGTTTTGTCCTTGTTGTTGCAGGTTGTGCAGGTGCAAGAACAGTGCCAGTGCAGCAGGCGGAGAAGGTGCCGCTGCCGTCGCCTTTAAGCGCCACTTGATGCCATCGTGACACACAAAAGGGAATCCATTGAAAAGGCAATTGACTAGAAAACGGAGGAGGTAACTAGCTGCTGGCAGCGATGACAGTGACGCGTCCACAAGCTTTGCCACCACCCAGATGACGGGCAGGCGGGCACCTAACACAAGCTCGAGGACAAGACAAGACCGATCAACGTCTCAACGCGTCGAGGAGAATGCAAATAGGCGCTAAAGACAGCAGCCAGAGCAGCCAGAGCAGCCAGAGCAGCAGCAACAACCGCCTCCAGCCACCACCGGGACCCGAGCCAACTGTAGCCACTAAATATCGGGGCCACCATGGCGGATGCGGACGATAGCAAGAGTGGCAGTGGCAGTGGCTGCGGCGGCAGTGGGAGTGGCGCCGAGTCCCTGCAGCTGCTGACCAAGCTGGACAAGGCCGTGTCCACCAACGATGTGCTGCTGGATCTGCAGAGGGCCCTCACCTACGAGGCCGTCTTCAGCAATCTGGTGGAGCACAAGATGCAGGCCCTCAAGCGGGACTACGAGGAGCACAAGAAGGCCAAGAGGCGGAAGCGCAAGTCCATTGGTCGCATCTTTCTGCCCAGGAAGCTATTTGGCAGTGGGAGTCGCCGTTCCAGCCGAGAGGATACCCCACCGCCAGCGGGGGAAGCTCAGCCAGGACAGAAGCAATCATCATCATCAACATCTCCACCACCAGCAGCAGCAGCAGTCGCCACTAGCAGCAGCAGCAGCAGCCACAAGACCAAGACAAAAACCAAGAGCCGGCAGGATGACATTGAGGAGGCCTCCGGCTCCATGGCCAGTCTGCAGCGTACCCATGCCCGGCGGGCGGATAACTTGGAGGACAGCCTGGCCAGCACGCTGAGCAACTCCTCGGGTGCCCAGCAGCGGCAGCCCCGGCATAGTCACAGCCTACTGGTCCGTGCCCAGACCCACACGCCGGCCCACCAGGCGGATTTAGATGCGGATCGCCGGTCACAAAGCAGCAGCGGCAGCTCGGTGAGAGAGGCTGAGGTCCGCTCGAGGAGCCACCTCACCGGCAAACATTCCACAACGATCAACGGCGAGTCGGAACTACTGCCCCCGATCTCCGGACACGACAATACCTCGACGACTGCCACAGCAACTGCCACAGTTACCGCCCCGGCCGCCGGTGTCAGCGGTGTCCTGCACAGCTCCACGCTGGCGGACGACAGCCTCACAGCCTCGCTGCGCGGCAGCCTGGAGAGCCTTTCGTACAGCAGCTCCCGCTGCACCGTCAGCTTTGGCGGCGCGGAGGTGATGCCACCACCAGGAGCGGGACCAGGCGGTGGGCTGGCAGGCGTGGAGGCGGAGGCCCGGGAGCGGGCGCGTTTGGCCAAGCGGCTGAGAATCCTGGAGGCCAAGTCGATCAGCGCCCAGTGCAGTCCCATCTTTCCCAGGCATGTGGTGCGCTCGTTTCCGCTGCAGGCGCCACAGCAAGCGGTGAGTACTACCAGAAAATGTCGATTGATTGATTAGTTTATCGGTCTAAGTTACCATGAAAGACTCAGTCTTAAAACCTAATAAGGAAGCCCCATCTTTATCCTTTTACCTTCTCTTCTTCCGCAGCGCCTGCACATCAATGTTCCCTCCAGCCTGGCCAAACCCCCACAGCCGTTGCAACAGTTGCAACAACAGCAACCCCATGTGGCCTTGGACATTGAGACGCTGCCCGCTCCACTGCCACAGCGTCGTCGCCTCCTGCCCAAGCAGCTCTCCTGCACGGAAAGCGGAGCTGCCGGCGAGTTTGGAGTCGGCGGAGCGGAGGCTTATTCCCGCTATTTCTCGCGTCAAAACACCTCGGAGGACAGTGCCAATGTGACGGTGAGCACGGTGCTGGCCCAAAGCGATTCCCAGTCGCTGCATGCCACGCCCAGCTATGCCAACACGCCACCGTTGGCGTTGGCCCGGGACATCAGAGGAAGTCAAGAGCGACGCAAGTCACGCAGCACGGGATTGCTGGCCGGGCGGATTGCTGCGCCTGTGGGTTCCACAGATGTGGTCATTGCCATGGAGGGCGGTGGAGCAGCTGGACCGAGAGGAGGTAGAGCTGGTACCCGGACCCTGTTGCCCGACAAGCTGAACCGCATGACTTCGACATCGACGGCGTCCAGTGTGGCGGCCACCGGCTGTTGCAGTGCAGCCAAACCCAAGGAGAGACCCAGTGAAGTCTTTAGGCCCGCAATGCCCTCCTCCGCGGCCACGACAACGGCCCAGAGCACGGGCAGTGATGACGAGTATCGGCGGCGGAAACGGAAGTACAGTAAGTGGGCGGCCATCAGTTGAGGTTCCTCAATCATTTATTTCCGGTTTTTTGCATGAACAGAGCGCCATCATCGCTGCTCGGATCCTGCCTTGGTCTATCCCACGCCCAGTGGGCTCCAGCACTATGTGCATGTGCTGGGCATCCATCCGGACACCCAGCAGCCCATGTAAGTTGGGGTTTAAGAGGAGGTTGAGCTTGAAAGAAATTCATTTAAAGGAGAATGTTTTCTATTTACTTATTATTTACTATATTTCCTTTAAAAGCCTTTTTCCCTCTTTGGTAATAGACAACCATTTATAGTTTCTTTCAATGTGGAACCGCCGCTAATGTGATTTATTATCCCCAGACAATGCCCGTACGGCGAGGACTCGCCCTGCGACCTGCAGCTGGACATGGACCTCGATCTGGACACAGATGCCGATAAAATCGACGACCTTGAGCAGATGGTCCCCAGTGGTCATCAGCGACATCGCCGAAAGCATCGGTGAGTGGTGGTGGTTTCTCTAGGTCCTCCTTTAACCCCAAGCCCAAGACACACTGGCCTTGATCCGTTCCGGCCCAAAATCGGCTTGAGTTGAGTAATGATCGAAGGGGTCGTAAATAATAGTGCGATTTTCGGTTGGCCCGATGGCTGATGGATGAATGGTGGTTCTGCTGGACAGCTGGGACACTTCGGACACATTGGACAGGTGCAGCAAACAAAGGATGGCGGTGGCCTTGGGCTGCACTAATAAATGTCCTGCCGATTGGCGGTGCGATGGCGATTGTGATTGCCAAATATGTCCTAATGCGTTGCCTCCTGCCTCCTCTAGCTCCTCCTGCCCACCGCTTTTCTCCCGGGAGCTGGGGAGCTTGGCGTGACGTTGAGCAGACAAAAATTGATTGACAAGCTTTGTGCGACTATTTTGGGTGGCTGTGGGTGGGCTTTAGTGGGTGGTGGTGGCTCACAATGGCATTGACTGTCAGCAGCCCCGATGTCTGATGTTGTTTCTGCCGCTGCTTTGTCTTTTTTTTTTCGTTCTGCCATTGCCAGGAGCAACTTCCGTTGCAAAAATCGAGCAACGGTTGTTGCGAGCCACCAGGAGGAGCAACAGCAGGAGGGACAAGAAGAGAACCAGGTGGTCGGGCTGGTGGGCTGTGGTGTAGGGGAAATTGCGGCAGCTTTGTAATGCGGAAGTTTTGCAAAACCCAAACGGAAATAGAGCAAATATGTTTAAGCTTCTGTTGCAGGCAGCCGAGGCAGGAGAGGAGCTCACATATGTGGCTGCCTTGCGGGTTGGAGAGGGAAACTAAACAGATTAATGTGCAAACATTTCTGCTAGAAATAATCATTAAACGGCATTAGACAAGGCAATGCCAACTCACTGAAACTCAATTTCCTTTGGCAAGCTTTCCAAGAATGTAGCCTTCAAGGTATTTCAAGACAGAGTTCAAAGAACAGAGAAAAACAATCAATTTGGGCTTTATTATTTATGGCTCTAAGCTTAGGTGTGTTATGGGAATGTATATTTAATTTATTTTAAGTTATTTGCAATCATTTTATATTTATTATTTATATTAGTCTTAAAAGATACTTTCTTTAAAGATTAGAATTAAACAGAAGTGGTAAATAAATAACCTAAGGTTGTATTGGAGAGGGGCAGAAAATATCGTTATATGCATATCGACTTTATCGCACGTTTATCGACGTTTTAAGTTATTGGTTCAGTACATAAATTAATATTTTACGTTGATTCGATATATAAATCGACACTTAAAAGATTATGCTATATATAAAATCGATATTTTTAAGGTGATTCGATATTAAAATAGATTTTTTAATCATTAGATTGTTTTTGATAGAAAGGCAAATAAATCGTTTAATAAGTTAGTTTCATACCAACATACAAAAAATATTCAGTTCCTGTTAAAAAATGGTAATATCTAATTATTATTTTATAAATTTAATTATATATAATATATAAAAACAATAATAGAATTATCTTCTTCCTCAGACATCGTCACAAAAAGCGACATCGGCACAAAAAACCAAAAATTCTGGTACAGGACTTGGACACAGATGTTGTTAAGGTAACATCCGCTCCTTAGCCGATTTCATTAATATATTTTCCCCTTAAATATCCACCCCCTCCAGGTGATCGATCCCCATGATCTGTCACAGCGCGCCCGCTGGACAATAATAGCCACCGCCTGTTTGCTGCTGCTCATGTGCCTCATGCTGATCGGGGTTACCTTGCGAATGGCACCGATCATCGACGATATGGGTGAGTCCCAGAGAAAATATATATAACTGTATATACATAATCAAGTGTATATTCCCCAGAACCAAAAATGCTTATAGTTTAATATTACCCGCCTGCCTTGCAGTCCCCTCAGTTACCCTCTCAGTTTAGATCTTAAGCGAACGTAACTCTAATGGAACAAGTTATCAGGCATTGACATAAGATATAAATACATAATCTCTATATGCTTCATATATACATAACAAGTGCGCCTCGTTATTATCCTTGAATCGCTGCAGTACAGACATTGTAAATATATGCATTATCTGTTGGCAAAACCTCGTACACCTCGATATATTTACAGTATTATCCAATATTCTGCTTCCCAATCGATAAAGATGCCGATCACATATCTAATGCCTTGTGTATTGTGTTTTGTTTCGTTATATTTCAATTTTAGAAAACCTAACGAAATGTAAGTACAAGCACAAAAATAAAAGAAAATATCAGAAAAATATTGGTAACTGGAAACTTCGGAGAATCGAAGTTAAGAGAATTCTGCAAAAATGGGGATCCTTTTGAGAAGTTCTTCAAGAAGTTATATGACTTTTGAATCTCTTAATACGAATTAATTGGACAAATAGAAAGGTGTTTCAAGAAAATATGTTGGAAAGCTATATGATATATAATAGTAGTCCAATTTTGACGATGTAACCCCTTTCATTTTCCGGAAAAAACATGGGTAAATTTTTGGCTCAAAAATCGCGAACTTCTTAAATGGTTTTTTTTTCGTAACTCGGCTTAAACTCAACGTATTTCAGTCTGGTTTGGTTTTTTCTTCATAGTTTTTAGTGGATAACTTTTCTGCATTTAAAACTCGATTTCTAATTTTTGATAATTTTTATGATGGAAAAATATGGGTAAATTTTTGGCTCGAAAATCGCGAACTTCTTAAATGGTTTTTTAGGCGTAACTCGGCTTAAACTCAACGTATTTCAGTCTGGTTTGGTTTTTTCTTCATAGTTTTTAGTGGAGAACATTTCTGCATTTAAAACTCGATTTATAATTTTTGGTCAATTTTTAACAATTTTTATGATGTAACCCCTTTCATTTCCTGGAAAAACATGGGTAAATTTTTGGCTCGAAAATCGCGAACTTCTTAA
>VNJV01014637.1:0-16211 GCA_008042635.1 Drosophila nikananu | reverse complement strand
TTTGATCGTAACTTTGCTTAAACTCAACGGATTTCTGTGTGGTTTGGTTTTTTCTTCCCATTTTTTAAAGGAGAACATTTCTGCATTAAAAACTCGATTTATTATTTGTGGCCAATTTTTAACAATTTTGACGATGTAACCCCTTTCATTTTTATGAAAAAAATGGGTTCCGATTTGGTTCAAAAATCGAGAACCTTTTCAGTGGTTTTTTGATCGTAACTTTTCTTAAACCCAACGGATTTCATTGTGGTTTGGTTTTTTCTTCTCAGTTTTTAAAGGAGAACATTTCTGCATTAAGAACTCGATTTATAATTTTTGGCCAATTTTTAAAAATTTTGACGATGTAACCCCTTTCATTTTTATGAAAAAAAGGGGTTCCGTTTTGGTTCAAAAATCGAGAACCTTTACAGTGGTTTTTTGATCGTAACTTTGCTTAAACTCAACGGATTTCAGTGTGGTTTGGTTTTTTCTTCTTAGTTTTTATGGGAGAACTTTTCTGCATTCAAAACTCGATTTATAATTTTTGGCCAATTTTTAACAATTTTGACGATGTAACCCCTTTCATTTTTATGAAAAAAATGGGTTCCTTTTTGGTTCAAAAATCGAGAACTTTTTCAGTGGTTTTTTGATCGTAACTTTGCTTAAACTCAACGGATTTCTGTGTGGTTTGGTTTTTTCTTCTCAGTTTTTAAAGGAGAACATTTCTGCATTAAAAACTCGATTTATAATTTTTGGCCAATTTTTAACTATTTTGACGATGTAACCCCTTTCATTTTTATGAAAAAAAGGCGTTCCTTTTGATTAAAAAATCGAGAACTTTTTCAGTGGTTTTTGATCGTAACTTTGCTTAAACTCAACGGATTTCAGTGTGGTTTGTTTTTTTCTTCTTAGTTTTTATGGGAGAACTTTTCTGCTTTCAAAACTCGATTTATAATTGTTGGCCAATTTTTAACACTATGGGCAAACTATTTTATTTAAAAAAAAACCGCCAGCAAACGCCTCCTGTTGCTTAGACGCTTACGATATTTTCGCCAGTCTGGCAACATAGTTAATTTTGTTACATTAAATGTAAAGGGCTTTCTTGTCCGTCTTAAGTTGTTTTAAATTTAAAAATGTTAGCCTTTTAAGCTTCTGGTTGATTGCGCACGGTTTAAAAAGCAGTGGTTCGACTTTTTTTATTGTTATGTAAAGGTTATTTCTTGTTTTATTTTCCATATTTTGTTAACGTTAATAATATGCTACTAAATATTATGGCTGCCAAAGGAACAGCCTAAAGAAAATATAAAGCTGCACATGTAAATAAAAATAACTACTCATATTTTTACATTTTACCGCTAAAACATTAAGTACAATGCACACAGTGTGGCAACTCGCTATTTATCCGCTCTTTTAAAATTTTCCATCGAGCTGGCAGCTCGGTCAGCATCTCGACGCTGTCATGGAATAACTATCTGTGTTTTTTTAGATATATGGTAAATTGTTTTTCGCAATGATGGCAATTTAAAAAAAAATCGGAAAAAGCCAAATGCAAATTTAAAAAAATCTAGAATTCCCGCTTAATTCTAAATGTTTTCCCCCCTTCGATGTTTTTAAAAAATACAAATTTGACGGGAAAAAAGCTAAAGTGGCATCCTTGCTTTTGGTTTAAGTTCACAATTTTAGCGGAATTCGAGGTGTTCAGACGTGAGACCGGAATATATATACTATATATATAGAAAAGATACTAGAAACGCGGGCTCCAAACGCGCTAAGAGCCATTCGACCAAGTCAAACTGTTCAAACTTTGCCGACGACGCAGTTGTTTTTATTTATTGTTTTAAAAATAAAGATATCAACGGAAAAATACGTTACCCACGCATAAAGTGCTAAACGAAAAGCCAACGACGTAAGCGTTTTATTAAAATAATAAAAAAGGAAAACAAAAATATTAATTAATATAACATAAAGCAAGAAAAATAATTAAATATAATATAAACTAAAAAAAAAGAGTGCAAACCCATGAACAAGTGAGGCATCGAAAAGGTGCTAAATAATACAATTGAAAGTTAATATATATTTTCGATGGCAGAACCTACCTATACCTATACGAATTTATAGGTAAATAACCAATACCAGCACGTCCACAGGTGGGTGACAGGCCCCAAAGCATCGGACTTTCAGTGATATTGAAATTGTCAAACCCGAATTCGATTCGATTCTGATTGTGTTGTGTATGCCTGGTGTTAGTATTCGTTGCTCAATTCAATGCAATTTAAAATATCCAAATAAAAGTCACCGCCTGTCTATATATGTTTGTAGCTAATACCTGTTATATATATTGATTGAGGGTATTGAGTGTGTGCTCCGGTATTATCAGTGACCTTTTGCCAGTATAAGTGCCTGTGTCGTCTGTGGTGGTGTCATTATCAAAGCCCCCAAAGCATTCATTGATAAGTGTAAGGCACACACAACGCACAACACACATGGAGCGACCATGGAGTGTGTGCGTTGAATACGTCAACGGCATTCCAAGTAAAACGAGACTGCAAACACCGAAGGTGTATCTTTACCCAGGTATTCAAAATCGTGATTCATCGCTCGATCATGACTGTGAATTGTTATGGTTTTTCTTGCCGTTGTTGTTGCTAAGCTGCTGCGGTTAACTGTAGACGGCGTAAGAGGCTCGGAAATATTAATGGTATATCGTAGGATCTTACTCACGCCGATTTTTCTAGCAAACTTTGGGGTGAAGCTAAAAAAGAGGGAATAAAAAACAAAGAAAAGGTATCAGGGGACAGCTCATTTTTTTGGGAGATTGTTGGTTGAATCTGACACACAATCTGACTTTCTTAAACCGGTTCTTCCTCAAGTTTCTTGACCAGCTAAAAATTTTGGTAAACAAATACGCTGAAAGAAATGTGTTTATATATTCGTTACTTTGATGATAAAAATGGATTTAAGGTAAAGCAAAGAAAAACCAAAGGAGAAGTGTGTTTTAAATTAATAAGAATATAAATTTACGATAACGTATTACCAAATAAATTGTACAAGTCCAATTTAAAGGTGTAATTTTTATCAGAGATTTCGTATTATAAATGGTTAAATGAAGGTAAAATACATAATTTCAAGCATTAGAAATTAAAAGCAATATTTTCATTAAATATACCTATTTATCATCTTTTAAAATTAAATTAATACCTAAGCAAACTCTGGATTAGCAATAGTAGCATGGCAATTTCCGTTTGCTGTTTATTTTTATAACAAATCTTTAAAAAATGCCAAATCAAGCTAATTTCTTTGCTGTGCATTGGAAGTGACTCAGGATCCGGCTGCCGTTGCCTCCAAGTTCCGATCGAATCAAAGGCCCATAATTCATTGCCTTCAATTGGGCCACAACAATTGCTCACTGCTCCCAATTTGTTTATTAAATGCAGACTTCCCAGACCTCCCAATGCATATCGTTTGCTCCCATTTATCTCTTTCCACTTCAAAAGACCACAGCTAATTGTGGTTGGCGTCAATCACTTTTTTTCGAAGCTGGAAAAAGCCAGGAAAATGTTCAGGAGTCCGTAGCAGCGAGTCATAAAGATGTCAGGCATGGGGGGGGAAATTGATGTAAAATGGAAAAGTGTTCGGACAATCGGACGCATAAATATTTACTGGAAATCGCAATTGGCAATCCAAACTGCAGAAACCGCTGTTGGCCAGCAAAAATCAATAGGAAAGAGCTGTTCTTGGAAATCCAAGTCGTTCGTTGCCTCCTCGCCGGTTCACCTGTAGCTCCATCAGCTATTTTTCACACCTTTCCTCTATGCACATGGCACATTAATCAGACGCCAGGCTTTATGGCAAACTATCTACAAACCCCGTGAGTGCTGGCCCCCGCCAGGTGTCTAATTTAAGCCACTTTACTAAGGTTGATAAAGTATCGTCGGGAGGGAGTTCCATTACGAATAAATAACGTTGTCTGCACCGGGGAAAAGTAGAAGATAAATTATATTCTTTATTATACTTTCACAATTAATAGTTTCTTATTTAAAAATAATTTTAAATATATTTTCTATAAACTAAAGTGTAAAATACTTAGAAGGCGTGACCATACTTCAGAAATATTTTCATAGTGTGGTCTCAAGTGAAAGAGTTTTTCCAAGAAAAATCGCTAGATAAACCAGCAAATCGCTTTTGGGGGGGATTGGCATATAAATTACCATTTGGCGATAATATCTGTATAATTGAATTTGCCGGTTGGCCAATACCCATAAATAATGCACATTTGTTCGTTTAACTCTGCAATCCGGCGGCAGTGAACACCTTTTCACACTTTGCCTCTACTTCTGTGAGGCATTCTATGAATGGACTCAGACACCTTCCCAAGTCTGCATCCGCTCTGTCCACCCAGAACAACAAAACATAAATAATAAATGGACAGCGACAACAAATAATTTTTTGGCCAGGCCATTGGAGCTGTCTGCTGGCCATAAATCTCTTGGTAAAATGGCAGCAACTCACCGGCACTTGGCTTTCACCTGAGCCCTAAAATGCCGGCCATTCATTAGATTTTTACTAGGGCTAAACTTTGCAAGCTGCAGTCTTGAAACTCTGGGTAATAAATATAATTTTTATGGGCCATCAAGTGCACACACGGATTCACCCAATTATGTCGGCACAAGAAATGCAAATACACAAAACATTGAGTATTGTTTATTTTCTCGATCGATTACAGGCTCTTTTTGGGGTCACGGCAAGGCACGAAATGAGCTATATTCTGGCATATATATATATCTCATTTATTTATTAATCGCGTGGAACACAAAAACAAACAAATTAAACACTTGTCGGCTATTAAGCGAACCAATATAACATTTCTATTTATTTCGAAGCGGCAACAGCTGGCCAACAAGTTGCTTTGTCGCCACGCGTTTTATTTGTTTCGATTTCTGGGCAAAGTGCCAACCATTCAATTTCTCTGGTTTTACATCAGATTCGCCAATTTATGAAAAACAAAACATGAATCATTAATTCTGAAGGGTTTGCGGTGTGCGGTTTCATCGAAAATTGAACTAAGAAAGCAGAAGCGGTTCTATTTCTAAAGTTTAAGAATTTATTAAGTAATTAATATCAATTTCGTTTTGTTCTTAAACAGTAAGAACAATTTTTTAGAACAGTATTTGGTTTAATATGAATTTCAATCATCAATTTGTATTACTTACCTTTCTTACTTGCATTTTCCTTATAATAAAAACTTCTGTAATTTTGTAGAAAACAAATATTCATGACTAGACTCCAAGTAAATCCGCTTACACAACAACTTGAAAGTCAGTTTCCCAAATGACTCATCTAAAAAAATATGTTAAAACGGAAAAAAGACAATTTACCTGCTGGTAATTTCACTTTTATTTCTGCCGAAATTGTGCGACTTTCTTCTGCCATTTGTTGGGTAACAAAAGCTACCGAAAAGTACTACTATTTAATTAATTTCGACACTGCTGAAAACATATATCTTACCATTTCCTGGCCTTATCGTAAGGCCATCTAAGCGGCTGTAAAGATTGCGAAACACATGGCCGATAAGGTGTACGTATCTGAGAGATACGCCTGAGAAGGAGAAGTATCTCTTGAATGTTCCCGCAGCAGCCCGGCAACAGTTTCTGCAGGCGATTTATACGGGAGGGACGGCCTTTATCTGGGCAGCTTGACAGTTACCAGGGGACTTGCTACTGGCTCTCAAATCCATCTCTGCAACGTTGTTTATGCATTTGCCTTGCAGATTAGCGGCCTGCCTTCTGCTGTCTCTGCTTGCATTTCAAAAATGCATTAGCTTCGGGGACAGAGGAGCCCGTATTCCGCTGGTTGGCTCAGCTGGGAATGTTCGTGGGTTGACACACACATAAATTGCACAATTTGGCGTGGGCGGTGGAGCAGAGTTCACAGCGGGAGCTGCACTTGCCCCAAAAAAGCGAGAAAAAATACAAGAAAAATGTCAATAAAAAAAGTGGTTGTAAGCCAATTGCAGGGAGTATCATCCATCAATTAATTAGAGTCTGACAAGGGACATAAAACAAGAGAGAGAAAGTAACATTTCAATGTGTTCCCGCTGATAGCTTCAGCTTAAGACGACTTCTATTTAATTAATCAGCAGCAGAAACTATTAATCCTGTATATATTCTCCTGTCCTTCTGATAACAAATTACCTTTGGAATTGTCATCAACTTAGCTTTAGTTTGTAGGTAAAAGTTCTTTTCTATTCAGCACTTTTCAACTTTTCTTTCATTTCGATTTTATTTCGCTTATTAAAATGTGAATAATGCTGAAAGCCAAATTTTTATTTAGGCACGAACTTAAAACTTTAGCTATTTCAGCAAGTTTTGGGTAGGGAAAAATTTTAGAAATATAAAGCAAGAAACAAAGCAATAAATAAACCAAGAAATAAAAGGGGAAAACACAACAAGAATTATTCTTTTCAATGGAAAGTCAGGGTCGCCACTGGCACAAATATTTAGCTTAGCTCTCTGAGACAATTTAAATCAATTAGAGAAAAAGTAATTAAGACAGCATTCCCCATACCCAAATAAAAGCTAAGTTAAGCTTGCAAAATAATAAAATAAATGTGTGTGCCTGAAAGAGTAAACAAAAATTGATCATAAACTTTTCTTGGCAAGAATTATGTCAGCACTAGAATTTAATTGTGCAAGAGTAATTTCTTAAGCATTTAAATTCCGCATAAAATACTCACCTTTGGCTTAACTTTTTCCTGAGGGCTCATTAGCGTTTTTGGTTCTACTTAGGCCATTTTAGTTAATGGAATTAACTGACATTTTCTGGGTAATGAAACGCTACCATGTCAACCATTTCCAGCTCTGCATCATTAAGAGACACGCAAACTGTGCAGAAGTCGCGTCATTTCCTTGCAGAGCGATGGTTAGATGTGGTTTAAGCCTATAAAAAAAATATACAAAATTATAACCGAAAGGTGGCCCAAAAAGCCCACACACACCTAGTAAAATCTAAGTAAAGATCTCGAAGGCGTTGTTTACTGATTGCCTGGCAATTGACAAATGATTTGATTTATGGGGCCGCCTGCAGGCCACAAATCTTGGCTTGGCCCAAATTGCAAAACTTCCATTTGACGCTGACTGAATTTTTAATCAGGCAAAAAGAAAAATCCCGAACCGAGCCTCCCTCGGATGCATTCAAATATGTACGTACATTTCCTGATATTATTTCGGTGGAGATTTTGCGGAATGTGCGTTTTCTGCTCATTATTTTGGCCCAGAGCCAAAGGCCTGTTTGCCATTGCAATCAGGGGGAGGAGAAAACTTTCCATTAAGTTGCTGCAGACAAATAAAATTTGCAATTGAAATGGAAAACAAAGGCGACCTGGAAAAGCCCACTTGACTCGCACGCAAAAGGTCAACGGGTGGAAAGTCAAATAAAAGCAGGAAAAACTCGGCCGAAAGAGTCGTAAATTATCCAGGGGGAAATGTTATTGCTGTACGCAGGTAAAAACCAAAGGTAATCCTGCCAAGGAGTACCTGAGATAATTGCAGAAATAAACTCTGAATTGTGGGCCATAGAAAATTCAATTTGAGGTGTTAGCAGCAGCAACTCGGGTGGGGGAAAACCCAAAGGAAAATTTCCAGGTTCCAGTGACGCGAGGGTCAGCAGCACGTAGAGCTGTGAAAACACGTGACATGAAAACCGCAAAAACCGAGGAAAACACAAGCCTCGGACTGAATCGAATCTGTTGCACATGCAACACGCGGCCAACGCACGAGTCGTGCAACTTTTTCATTTATTGGCCATAAAGAACCAAATAATGGTGAAAGATTTTCCGCGTTAAACTGTCCAAACTTTGGTGGAAATTTGTTTTGTGCTGTTTGTTGGGTAAAACATGTGGCTGTCTGGTGGGCTGATGGAGGAGCTGGAAACATGAAAATAGCCAAGACGAGCCGTGCCACTTTTATGGCAAAAGTGCATGAAAGAGTTTCGTTGTCTCCTCATAAATAAAAGACCTCCGGGGTTCATTGCATAAATACACATTTAAAGAGTGCTTTAAGTGTTTTCCTTTAGGCTCTAGGAATCAGCAGGGAATGTTCTAGGAAAGCTTAAATACTAAATAAATAAAAGTACTTTAAGTGAGACTAAGTAAACACAAAACTGATATGGATACTACACAGTACTTAAATCTTTGTAAATGTTAATTTAATTTTAAAGCAGTGTCATAACTGCATTAAATAAGGAACCATGTAATTTTATGACTGAGATTTTCTATATTTCTTGAATAGTTTCTTAGTTTTGCTTTAACAATAAGTTTGTTTCTTGTTTCGTTTTTATTGATATTTTTCTTTTATATAATAATTTCAATAATTTTCTTTCTTTAGCAAATATTGTTTTGCAAACAAAAGATTCAGCTATATATTTGTTCGATCAATGCAATTGTTGATTGCTGCAAGGAGACACTCGCTCTCAAGGGAAATATTCCCACCGCACTCAACCGGTTTTTATTAATATATAGTCGCTATATAAAACCCTGATTGTTGTTCTTTTATTATAACCGAGTCGCCAGTTTAATTAATACGCAAATATCGTCACTTATGTAAATATATTTACATGTAACAGAAACGTGAGTGGCTACGTCATACTTGAGTGACCAAGCGGCTGCCTGGGGAATGGGATCATTAAATGTATATACACTTGGATATATAATATATATATATATTTTTTTTTATGTATATATTGAGCGACATCGGTGAATGAAAGTCGGCGCCACTGAACCATGATATGACGTCATTTTCATATATATTTTCCATACTTAATACGACCCGTTGTTGGCCGTAAACAATTGCAAGATAAACATATGTTAAGTATCGATATATGAGTTGTACTTGTGGATTATCATGACCCAAAAAAAAATAATCTCCGTCGATTGATAGACAATATAAATATGTTTTTTGATAAATTACCTCAATATGTTATCCCAGGCAGAACTACTTAAGTTGAAGATCTCTGAGGGAGTGCGAAAAATTGCTTGTCTGGAGGGGAAAAGCTAAGTGGAATGACTCGAGAATTAAGGCGAAAAGTGCTATCTTGTGCAAATTCCTTAAAATTTCCAATGATGCAGGAAAATTGTTTATTCATTTCTATTAAAGAATCCAGTGAAAACCATACAGCTTTAAAATTCCATTTAAGTGCAGCCTTAAATGTATTTATTTTCCATTCTGTTATTAATGTACACATAAATATTTGCATTGAATTTACCATTAAATTCTCCAAATAAAAATGATTAAACAATGAAAATGAATTTCCGATAATGTAAATCAATAAACCTAAATGGTGTCAGTTATTTTTGGAGTGCTGTTTGTCTTTTAAAAAATGACTAAGTGCAGAAATGTGTAGTCGAGATAGGAAAAGGTACGGATTCCTGATCCCCCATCTGCCATACCTTCCCCCGACCTCATTATGTCCGGGGCTAATTGCACGACAATCCGTGGGCTGTAAAAAAACAATCAGGGGAAAAAACAGAAATCAGAACTGAGAAAGGGATTTGCCTGCAGCTGGGAACTGCAATTAGGGCGCCCTGCAATTTGCGTCACGAGCACGTGAGGGACTCTGAAGGCCAGCAGGGAGTTTGAAGATCGAAAGCCCCGACTTTGAGTTACCTGTTACTGGCTTAAAGACAAAATATGGCCTACTTTTTGGGGTTTACTTAGAGGCTTTATAGCCTTTAGATTGGTTTTTCAGTAAGGATTTTAATTATATCATATGTATATATTAATTCCCCAGTGTTTCATCCTATTCCCCACTTTGTTCCTTAAACCAAATATACCCTTTAACTCCTCTACGTAGAGGTATTAAAATAGCAACAGCAAAACCGCTGCGACTGGTTATAAATAACCCAAGGAAAATGCCATAGCCGAGCTCTGCCCGTTGCGTCGCCCTTGAAAATGCAAAGTGGGCGTGTCGTCATGACAACAAAAACTCGGAGTGACCACAAAAACCGCACAGCAGTTGACCAGGCACGAGGAGCAGCAGGAGGAGGAGTAGCAGCTGCCCATCAAAGTCCGAGATGTTGCTTGCAACATGTTGCCAGACGCATTTGATCGCTTGTCGGGCTACTGGGCAGCGATTCATTAAACAGCCTCCTCCCAGCTCGGGGAATTCTTGATTCCACTTCAAGTCCGGTAATGGACTCGATAGCGAACAGTTCTCAGCAAAGTGAGCTTGTATAAATACCCTGAAAATAGCTCTGGGGAGTGATTTTATGGGGGCCAAATCTGGGAAAACTCTTATCGTAGGCTAGACTTTTTATCTTAAGTATTTTTCAGTGTGTAATATTCAATATGTATTTATTATTTAAACCGATTTAAGTGGCTAGTTTGCCTATTTAATATAAATTAAAAGAAGTAACATCTCTCAGTGATTCCATTCCTTTCATCGCTGTTCTCTCTCAGGTGATTAGTGGCTCCAGTCAATATTTGCCTGGTGATTGCTGTTATTTAATCCGCCTAGCTCATGGAATGCACACCTGAGGGACAGGTGAAACCAGAGAGTGGTTTCCCAATTAGCCGATGAACGGGGCGAACGGGCTAAGAACCAAGTGACACGGCATTAATGCACACACACTGACCTCGCTTAAGGAGTCGACTTTATCCAAGTCCTCGTCGTGACAAAGACGAATGGCTTTATTTGCTGACCAACTGGCAATTAGCCACAATAAGTTGGCTAGGCCAAAATGTCATCACAGGAGGTGCGGCCCGGTTCGAGTTTGCCAGCAAATTAAATTCCAGTTTATTGATGTCAAAACCTGGGACACTTGTTGTCCCTGCGGCTGGGCGGGATTATGCCCCGGAAAGTGGCACATCAGCGGAACACTTCGTTTGCTCTAATTGTTAAGCACACAGCGAAAAAATGTTCATAAATAGTTATAGTATTTTTTCATTTTAAAATCATATTGCAAAATCTTTGGCTTGCTATTTAAATATACATAAGTAGCAAGACCCTTAAATATCACAAAAAGAATAAGAAAAGCCTGCAGGAAACTGTGCCAAACAATGATTACATTCTCGGAAAATTTACATAAATGATTATAAATGCATGTTTGTGTATATACAAAAAACTTGATTGTTTATTTAAGCTTGTATGAATTTGTATTTGGTCTAGGGATGGTAATTAAAATAGCTCAAAAAACGGGCCACAGAGTATCTAAATATTTCAATTTTAAAATATCAGAATCTATATTACCTCTCTATTTTTTTATGCCATTTCTAATCTGGTTTCCTTTGTTTCCGCCGGTGTGGGTAATGGGTTAGATCAGCTTGTTTAATTGTGCATGTCCCGATGCCATTTGACGCCCTCCAAGGGGGCTCAGCGCGGCGACAGTGAGTTATGGCCACGTGGGCGACCTGTTGCCTCATTAGTGGGTGTGGCTCCCCCCAGTTCTCCCTTTCCCGGAAGTTCTCCATTGCCCAATGCGGATGTGACACCAAAAAAAAAATAAAAGAAGCGCTTTGGGTGTGAGATGTCTTCGGCGCAGCGCATACTGTGCGTATGCGTAATGTTTTTGTTTTTTGTTTATGCGCATAAGTGTTCCGTATATTCAGTGCTGTGTTCTCTGTGATAAGAAGTCCCACCAATTTGATAATTGCCAATCGCTAGCTGGGGAAGATTGCTTGCTCGAGTTCAGAGCGGAGGAGAGCGCCTTCATTTCACTCGAATTCTTTTCTTCTCTTACTTATTTATTTTCTGTTCGGTTTTATCAACAACGCAACGCGCAGTGTAACGGACGACTGGGACTGATTGAATGTGGATTCGGTTTGGTCGCACATCGGCATCCGATGCCATAAACAACAGCCAGAAGTCTTGAAGTCTTGGGTCTTATCGTAAATGTTAATGCTCTCCAGATTCTCCCCGGAGCGACCGGGCGACAATCCAGCAAAAAGCTTCAGTCGTCTCCGGGTGATTATGCTGCTGGTGCCTGTGCCTGAGAAGCGGATCCCATAACTCAAATATAACCTACAAATTTGGACAGAAAAGTAAAGAAATAATATTGAAAATGATTCGGAAAAAGTGAATAAAATAATAATAATAATAATAAACATTTCACTAAGGAAAATTGAACATAAAAATGAAACCCAACGCAAAAACTAAATACTGCTACTAGAAAAAATATTATATACAGTGTAATTCTAGTGAAATATAAAAGAAAACCTAATAAACAGATTGAAAATATCATTTAAAAAATGAGACTACGTGTTTTATTAATTAAAAATCATTCAATTAAAGTCCTAAGCCCTGTTTTTATTTTATTCAGAGGCTAATAATGGCTTTGAAAACTACTTTCTGAAGATAAGACTTCCTCTTCTATAAAATCTTGCACAAATAGTGACGACTGAAATATAAAAAATAATCTAGTGCTTATCAAAATTTAAAGAAAAACAATAAAAATAAGTACAAGTGTCTGACGATCAAAGTATAAACTATAAAATATTCTCGAAATATTGTAAACCGTTTAACAACCATTTTACAATTAAAAAACAAACTGAAAAACAATTAAAACTACGTTATACTTGCTTTAAAAACTCCGTATAAATTAATGAATTATTATTAAACCTGAAACCAAAAGAACAATCGATAAAAGCAACCACAACCACTTCCGTATTCTTGCAGTGTACCGCTAAGTGATCAAAGTGTCTTCCAGCGTGACCATGGAATTACTGCGCCAAATGTGCTAAATCTGTGAATATTTAGGCGAATCAATTAGTATTAATATTTAAGCACAAAGCAAGCAAATAAACAAAGTCGCTGAGCGATGTTTCTGGAGAGGATGCCTTGGACTTTGTGGCCCCTTCTCCTGCTCCTCGGAATCTCATGGATCGAAGCACGTAAGTGGAGTTCATTTGTTATTCTAATAGTCATTAAAACAATTTGTTTAAATATATATAAGAAAAAAATATATAAAGTAAAGGCATGTTAAGAGCTTTCTGTCAACGACTAGCACAATTTTTATTGAGAGTATTTCTATTAATAAATATGTACATATGTTTATAAAATACTATATTCATAGTTCGGTTTACGAAAAACAAAATGATTAATTTACCCTTTCAAGTGTAGAAGTGCAGAAAATAGCAATAAATCACGTGAAGATACAAACAACTATGGATTTTATGCAGGAAAAGTTTTGAAAACTATTCTAGACTTCTACAAAAACATAAATTTGCTGAACTAATTTTTAAGAATTAACTAAAGGTACATATACTTTACAAATTTTATTCCACTTATTATTTATGTATTTACTTAATTGAGGTTACATATTTTTATTATTTTTAGAAAGCAGTTACCATAGTTAATGTATAGTATTTATTTCCTAGAAACCTTTTTAATATACGAATTTCTTTATAGTTTTCACTAGCCCCTCATTTGTGTGTGGCATTTCCTAGAGCCTTAATCTCCTCATCTTTCCATATCAATCCAGTCCGGGCAGAACCCACAGCTCCTTCTACAGCTGAATCACTAGACAGCAAACCGAACTTTGAACCCAAGTTGATAAGACGCCCAATTCTAGTGCCGGCTCTCTGCTGTCTTCGCACCATTAATTCTATTCTTTTTTATACATTAGATACCATTGTGATCTTTTATACAGCTCAAGAGCCATACATACATATGTATGTAGACATATTTATGTGGCACACTGGTTGCCCGGAGAACATAATGCCCTCCGTATCACAATCAGAGGCGAGGCGAGGCGAGGCAAGGCTCTCTATTGTTATCGCCGCCTCTGTAAACAAATAATTGATTCCGAACGAGAAAAAAAGAAGTCCAAGTGAACTCGGCACATGGACAAAGTCAGAGGAAGCGCTCTCCAATTAAATATGGCAAAGAAATACAATGTAGTGAAAGATCGACTGAGGAGCGCTCAGCCGTCTCAATCACTTAAAGTCATTATTATAGCGCCACCAGTGACGAGGAAAGGGAGCTGAGCATTGGGTAATAGATAAAGTATTTGAAGAATTTTGTTGTGATGGCTGTTGAGCAATCAATGGGCAATAATTCCATTCAAAACCAGCTGGGTTTGTACTTTAAGCAGGCAGGAAAACAACTACTGTGACCTTTAATAAATATATTAAATTTGAAAATATAATATTACTTTATTATAAAATATATACCTCTGATTTCTGGCAGTTCCCCGACCCCAGTACGATCCGGCGGATGACCCACCCATCAGTTGCGGCGGCGAGAATGGAGCGCCGCTTATTACGCCCTGCAAGGACCACATCAAGCTGGAGCACCGCACCAACTACACGCTGTTGTGCGAGGCCGGCGAGCCGGTGATCTGGTGGATCAACTCAGAAGTCCATCCGAGTTTGACCACCTTCACCAATGATCTCGATCCGGCGCGGCCCTATGGCGTGCGACTGGATCTGTTGGAGGTGACGGCGGACCAGGTGGGCGCCTATTTCTGCCTCAAGGAGTCCAGCCTGGATCAGATCAACTTGTCCAAGGAGTCGGACGAGGAGGTGCGCGAAATGGTGAACCAGGACCAGGCCAGCTCCATTTACGTCTACGTGAACGATCCGTTCAACAAGCTGGTGCCAACGGATGTGATCGTGATTGCCCATCAGTACAGCGATGTGGTGATACCCTGCAAGCCGGCCATGCCCGAGACCGAGGTGCTGCTGCACTTCAATGGAGATGTAAGTGGTGAAGAGGGATCTGAATCCTACAATCCTCTAAGTTCTTTCCAGTTTATAGGCCCAGAAAAGACCTGCATGAGTCCTCCATGGGAAAGATCTCAAACTCTCAAAGTGTAGTTAATATCCACACACTGCTCTTCTTTTGAGATCTTAGAGGACTCATGCAGGGCTTCAGTTTTTAACCTAGAACTAAATGAGATCACTTTTATTGACGCACAGGATAATCTGTTAAGTTGGAACATCAGTTCGAATGGCAGTATTGAGGGTCAGCCCAATTTCTACCAGAACTGGACGTTCAACTCCAAGCTAGGCTTCACCTTCCGCGTCATCGAGTACATCTCGAGTACCATCTATTGCTCCGATTCCAGCAATCGGGAGCCAGTACTCTTTGACATTAGCTACCAGAAAAGTACGTTCCAGCTTGAGATATCTATCCGTAGTTAGCCCCTCTATTACCTCTGTACATACAGTTCCTTTCCAGATTATCTATTATATATAAGTACATTGCGTAGAATTAACAATCAACTTACAAGTCCTTGACTGGCAGTAGATAGGCAGGGTCTCCTCCTCAGGCAGGGCTATGACGTTATCCTGATATCTGACCAACCCTCTATTCCTCCTGTGTATTCAGAGGTATTCCAGCAGAGAAGTCGGTCGATACGATCCGAAGCGGGGATTCACCATCGAAATCCGCAGCATCACGGATGGCGGCGAGTACTACTGTTTACCCAAAACGCCCTATCCGGAGCACGACGACGAGAACTGGACCGTTGTTGTGTCCTTTATTGGTAACGGTTACATTGATAGTGAGTTTTTGCACCCCAAAGTTTGTGATTTGTGATTTCCGTCTCTATATATGTCGTAAATATTGCTTTACACTCTCTATTCAACCATAATGATATATATTTTGAAGCGGTTTCGGTAACGGGTTTAAGGTTTCATAGTAGCCAAAGGATCTCTCTAATCTCAACTGTCTTCCAAATTCAAGGCTCTTTTAAATAATTGCACCAAAGCACATTTTTAAGGGGCCTTTTTGCACAACACTAAAAAGTACATTTGATAATTTCAAAACTAGTAAGGAATCGGCTTTCTACTTTCAAGTTAAATTGAGTAAATTAAATGGAATGGAAAAATTTTGAAGTACAGTTGCTGCAAAACACAAACACTGCCTGCTAGTTAAAAAGATACTTAAGTGTGTGTGCTAACCAAATGGTATTTCTCTCTTTCCCCGTGTTCCCCTCACTGTTCTCTCTCCCGCGTATCCACCACGTTCATGTCCTAATCTGCTAACTCCTCCAGCATCCGGATTGGATAATCCCAGTACCCACGGCCCACCGCCGCCAACGGTGACTAACATAGGGTTAGAGTATGACGATGATGAGGTTATTACTAACCGAACCCAGGGTGAAATGGCTCTAATCTCCGGTGATGGTGATGGCAGTGGTGCCCAGGATCGGATCAAGCGAAGCCCCGCCCGGCTGGCTCCGATGCCGTCGTCGCCCTCACCCAGGCCAGGGCGTAAGTGTGTCCTCCTGGCTGTTG
>VNJV01014636.1:0-16864 GCA_008042635.1 Drosophila nikananu | reverse complement strand
TGTCGGAACGAGCCGGATCGGCCGACTATATCATATAGCTATATAGGAAAGATCGGTAAATTTTAATGAAAAAAATTATAAGTTAGCCAATTTTTACTATATTTGAATAAAATTTGAGATATGGCCATTTTGTATTATTCTTGAATTTCGGTTTTAATTTGATCAAAATCGGACAACTATATCATATAGCTGTCATAGGACCGATCAGAAAATAATGATGAAAAAATCTAACTAAGCAAATTTTTCACATATTTTCATAAAATTTGAGACATAGACATGTATTATTCCAGAATTTCGGTTTTAATTTTATTCAAATCGGACCACTTATCATATAGCAGCCATAGGAATATATGTATAAATTCATTAAATTCGTTCGCAACATTTTTCGCTCGAAACATTTCTCGTTCGCAACATTTTTCTTTCGCAACATTTACCTTATGTCAGTACCCGAGAAAACGAAAAAGTCAGAAGATTTTTCTTCTTCTTCTTACTTACTGCAAGGGTATTTAAACTTCGGCATGCCGAAGTTAGCTTCCTTTCTTGTTATAGTTTTCTTTGATGTTTTTAGTCATGTCGCTCAAGAAAAATTCGAAAAAAGTCGGAGTTTTAACAGTTTTAAAGCAGAAGGCTGACGAACGTGCATCGAAAAAAGCGGCTTAAACGACCAAGGAGTTGGCAAAACTCAAAAAGCTTGCCAAGGAATTTTCAACGGCAAGGGCAGCCGAAAAAACATCTAAGCGCGGTCGCACATCAATGCCAGCCAAAACACCGGCAAAACGTGCCAAACTATCTAAGCCTTCCAAGAAGCAGAAGTCGTAGGCCAGTGCACTTGAAGTGTGATGACATCCGTGCCAGCTATTTCACATGCGCGAATTGTGATTCTGATGGAGAATGATGTAATGCGTAGTATTCTTTTTTGCTTTACAAATAAATAAACTTCCATTTGTCCTTCATTTGATTGCGTTTACCTTGATACTTTCCTAATCTTAGCATATTCTACAAAGGTGTCCACAATCCCCTCCTAAAATCTAAAATTGGCAAAAATGACTATTTTACAAAAACTTAAAATTTTTTCTTTTTGTGAATAATATCACTGTAATTATTCAAAAAATAGTTAGCTAAGGGGTCTAGCTTCCCATTGATATGCACATAATTGACTAGTCAAGAACAATAGGTGCGCATCATAGAGAATTATTGGTGATTTGTTTAAAAAAATGGCATCAAAGTAAAAAAACACGAAAAAAAAGTGCGAGTTGCATATTTCGAAGCAAAAATTATGTCTTTCTCATTTGAAACAAAGAACAAGTTATTTTTTCCTGTAAGCTACTCTATTAAGCTATAAAAAACTTCAAGCCTTTTTTAAATTGGTTATAAACTTTTTGAGAAGGAATTTTCCAAAGTGAAAAAGTGCCGAAAAACGGTTTTTTGACCATAAATCATGATTTTGAGGGTGTTAAAAGAATTTCAAACATGGTTTTGTGTTATATTCGACCTGCTTAACAATCTCTACTAGTTCACTTTAAAAGTTCAAAATCACTGTTACACTGTGTAATTATTTAAACACTGCGCGTTCAACACGGTAAATCTTGACCGAGCCGATAAATAAAGGGATACGGCAGAGTTAGAACCGGAATGTTTATACATATTTAGTATACAGCCCAGATTTTTTATTTTTAAGATGACTCAACTCTTTAGTAAACAAAGGAGGCTTATTTGAAGTTGGCTAATAGTATAACGGAACACATTTAGTAAAGAAAGAATTAATGGCACTGTAAAAAATATCCAATTAAAATCTGATATAAAGTTATTCTGCCGTTCAAAGTCCGTCTTGCGAAAACAAAGAACGTTTTTGGCTGGACAGTCAGATATATTCAGCCAACCAGCAATAAAATCATGATGTGTGGAGGTAAGGAGCGAATTAGTGGAATTATTTGAGGACCAAATAGCCCGTGGGATATTAAAATCACCAAGAACTACTAAATGATCCTTATCCGAAAGTCGATTGGAAAGCATCTGGATAGCGGAAAGATGGTTCCAATAAATAGGTAATGAATATGAAGCTACCATTGACTGATAGCTTCACACAAAGGAATTCAATATCGTTGAACTCCTCAAAAGTTATTAATTCCGACGCGAGACTGGAGTCAATCGCTATGAGGACACCACCTACACGTCTGATAGGCCGATCCAGCCGATATATTGTGAACATAGCTGGAAAAACTTCGGAGCTCCGGCATTAACCAGGTTTCTGTGAACACAATAACCTGGGATGCAAAAGAGAGACTATCAGAATAAAATTTAGGAAGCTTACTACGTAAGCCTCTTGCATTCTGATAGTAGATAGAGAGGGAGATTATTAGTTTTTTGGAGCGGATGTCGGAGAGGGCGCAGTGGTCTGGTCGGGCCTGGGAAGACTTATTCCTACAGACCGCCGTTCTTTTTCTCCTTGACGACAACATATTTGGGCCAGAAATTGGTAGAGCATATTGTTTCAAAGAGCTCATTAGGGACATTTATTTTGAAAGAAGAAATATCCCTAGCAAAGATAATTAACATTTTTCCACTTGACATCCTCAGATGTCTGAGCAGGGGAGAGCCGCGAAACAAATATATGTTTCGTAGGTGGTATAGCTATGAGGGCTTTCGGCGATGCAGACTGCTTATCTGCATTGCCAATATCGGCCGGTAGTCCGGGCCTGGTACCCTGAGCAGGTAAATTGACGGGGCTTTGAGAGGTCAGTATTTGAGACCCCCAGGGGACAAAACGGATGTCACCGGGGGAACAGTCACTCCCGCAACACATTCGGATACCGAATTTTTTTTACCACTCGATCTCAGAACTCTTTGGCTTGATTCTGAGGTCTAGGGCTGTTGTGGTAGCCTTTTAGCTACAATTTTGTCAGGACTTTGGCAATGCATGGATTTAGTGAAATTGGGCGGTAGGAGTTGGGGTTGGTTTTGTGTTTATTGGGTTTAAGGATTGGTAAAACCAGGCTACGCTTACAGGATTGGTGTACTACTCCATTTTAACCATGAAATGTATAGGACAAATAATGAATTTTATATTTTTATATCAGTTTGAGATTTCTATGGCTGCATGCCGAAGTTAGCTCCTTTCTTGTTTTGGAATAAATTTTGGGTGGGAAAACGTTGACGATGTTGCTTAAGGCCTTTGGTGATTCTACCATGTCGTAGAAAAATGTTTATAATTTGTACAAAGACTTCAAAGAGGGTCGGGAACGTGTTGATGACTTGGAGCTTTCCAGACGTTGGTTGACTGTTAGAGACCGTAGTGATCGGAATATCAGAAGGATTCAGCTAAAACCATTTTAAAGGACCATTTGGGCCTACGAAAAGTGAAATCTAGTTTGGTACCGAAATCGTTAAATTTCTTGCACAAAAGTCGTGACCATTTCGTCCAAAATTTTACCCCGGAAAGGGGCTATTTTATCGGGAGGGGATTACTTTTAAACAAATGCACCTTACTTTTTGCCCACACTAGTAATTCACCCCAACAAATTGTTGATTTAACCCACTATAATTTTTTCGGTGTAACCATAGTCAAGTTAATGCGTTTGTTTATTTAAAATACTAGTTTTACTCCTAAGGACATTTAATTTAAACCAGAAAATAATCTAAATAAGGCAAGCCAAGGGTTTTATAGGCTTTCAGCTTACAATTGGTCATTATGAATTAATTAAATTTAATGAAATGAAAAGAAAACTAAGAGGAATAAATAAAACCTTAACGTTTTTAAGGTAGCTATATTATATAAATTTCCGATTTACAGAAAATTCCGAAATAATACTATTTCTGCGATGCAAATTTCGGTCTAAAATTATGATACCTTGCAAGGGTTTAAAAAATATTACTCTAATTGAAAAAAACAATCAATTAGTAAGTGAGGAGATATCGTCATATTAAGGGTTCTAGAGTATTAAATGTATGAGATTATTGTTTTAGCCAAAACACCGAAACCGAAACTTTTTACCTAGAAGAATTCCGCCGCTGCTATGTTTTTGTAGTTTCCACATGTCCGTTAGGAAACGAGAATACAAAAACCTAATTAACAATTTAGAACAACATTTTAGCCACGAAACCCAGAAACCTACACTAACGTCAGCGCCACCGCGGGACTGATGACGACCCACAGGTCAAGTAGGGCTGGTTGAGGGAAGTTGAGTTAGCTAGCGACTGACAACCCGGAAAGGGAAGCGCCGGGACGGATGGGGTGATGCAAGTACAGGACCCTCCCTCGGGAAAAAGCTGACATGTTCCGTGCAGGCTACAGACAACTGTAACAACTACTTCTCACTCAACAATCACAGCCCCAGCCAGCTGCGGGAGCTGGCCAAGTAATTACCAGAGGACATGCCAAGAAGGCGCACTCTTGTGTGATAGGATTCAGGTCGGAAAGGAATAACTGGGGGACGGGGGAGGCAAAGTCGTGCTTTTGCGGTTACTATCAGCATTTAAATGGGAAAATTGTTTGTTGGAGCAAACAGGACCATGAGTGTCTCCGGGTTAACAAGAGAATTACCCCAGGAACTATATGAGAAATGCAGTGTGTGCTTTTGTCCTTGTAGTAGCCAAGAAGACAAATGACAAAGTATGTCATTGACCAAAACAAAACAACGAGAACTACGCCGTTTTGGGAGAGTAAATGTAGGTGTTATTGTTTCTGGCATGTAAGCCCGACTGTCATAATAAGGGCAAGTTGCCCGCGGGGAGTCAGCAAAATCAAAATACTAAGAAGGAGGTTCTTTTGCTTTACATTTTACTCTTTAAGTTTTTTAATTTACAAAGTCATAAACTTTTTTTTCTAACAGGATTTTTACAAAATATTTATACATTCCTTTGAATGTATTTTGAATTTTCCGGAATTTGCTAAATTCATCAACGATCCATCAATAATTTGTCATCAATTCTGTAAGTATTGGTAAAATCTTCT
Source organism: Drosophila nikananu (assembly GCA_008042635.1). Taxonomy (NCBI): domain Eukaryota; kingdom Metazoa; phylum Arthropoda; class Insecta; order Diptera; family Drosophilidae; genus Drosophila; species Drosophila nikananu. The sequence goes on along the minus strand of VNJV01014636.1, from coordinate 11,913 downwards.
CATTTATCTACTTTTTTATCTTACAATACTAGGAATACAAATTTAAAATTACAAAATCCATATTAAATTATTAGGATCCGTAAAGGTTTCTCAGATGTGCCTGGTCAATGACGTCTAAAATAAATAAACAGTTAATAAAAAAACGAAAAGCAAAATTTTCAAAAATAAATAGTAAGTATGAATATACAGCTGTACAACAAACACTCACGGCATAATTGAAATAAGTTAACAACAATTTTTTTTTCTTTAACTTTTGTCAGCTGCACTTACTTAGTTAAAAGTAAAACTCACTCTTGTTTGTTGATTAAGTATATACATATGTTCTTGATCAGCATCAACACCCGAGTCGATCTACGCAAACTAGTCCCTCAGTTTGAAAGCTAACTGAATTAAATTTTGCATTCTATATGCTCTCACTACTATATAATCGGAACGGGCCGGATCGGACAACAATATCATATAGCTGTCATAAGAACAATCGAAATATTTTGAGGATAAAAATTATAAGTTTGTCAGTTTTCAACATATTTTCATAAAATTTAAGCCTTTCTTAAAATCGAATTACTATACATAATATAAATCTGTTTTTCAACATATTTTTATCTGCTCAGAGATTTGGTTTTTGTATCATTTCAGCATTTCGACTTTATGGTAATCTGTGGAAATAAGATGATTATCAGTGTTTAAAAAACTATAGTTTGTTTCAATTCATATGATTTTATTTTTGCTTTTGCTTCTGACAAAATCAGAAGTCGCAGTCAAAGTAAGTCAAAAATCAAATACTGACAAAAATCGAAAATCAGCTGCAGTCGAAGTGTTTAGATTTTTGCTTTCTACTTTGCTTATGCCGTAAGCGTAAACGTAAGTTAACGCTGCAGCAAAAGTCAAACTTCTGGTGTCGTCAAAAGCAGAAATTTTCGACTTATTATTGTTTTGATAAAAATAAAAATGGAGACTTATTCATTTTAATGAATGCTACATAATACGTTTTCATTGTTAATAGATATTTTATTGGTAAGGTGTTTCTTCTTTTTCAAACAGCGGCAAGGTATCAATATCTGTGTTCAAAAAGGTGGGATTTAATTTGACCAACAATATGTTTTCAAGAACGTTCTCACTTAAGCTATTTCGATAGTCGTAAGCACCAATTTCAGCGTGGAGAATGCTTGTACCATTGACACCTGATATACAATAAGTAAAACTTTACATCTAAAAACGAACCTTTATGATATTTATAAATGTCAAATATAATTAATATTAATTTTTCTTTTCATTTGATTAGATTGAATTAATTTGTAATGATCTAATTGTAAACTGAAAAGTATACAAGCCTCGGCGTGTTTAAAAGAAAAATTATTGGGTTTGCTTTTATACATTTACTCTGCATCCACCTTAAAGCAGAATTTATCACTCGAGTCAGAGCTAGAGTCGCGGTGTGTTAATTTTCAGTCGTATTATCACTGGTTTAATTCGAAGAAAATCTAGGGGACTTAAGTTCGATTACCTCGTGTGAGAGAACTTTTGTTTAATTTTTATACCCTTGCAGGGTATTATAATTTTAGTCAGAAGTTTGCAACGCAGTGAAGGAGACGTTTCCGACCCTATAAAGTATATATATTCTTGATCAGCATCAACAGCCGAGTCGATCTAGCCATGTCCGTCTGTCCGTCTGTCCGTCTGTCCGTCGGTCCGTCTGTCCGTCTGTCCGTCTGTCCGTTTCTACGCAAACTAGTCCCTCAGTTTTAAAGCTATCTGGATGAAACTTTGCAGATATGCTCCTATATGCTCTCACTGCTATATATGTCGGAACGAGCCGGATCGGACGCCTATATCATATAGCTATATAGGAAAGATCGGTAAATTTTTATGAAAAAAATTATAACTTAGCCAATTTTTACAATATTTATTTACAATACAATTTACAAAATTTGAAATATGGCCATTTTGTATTATTCTTGAATTTCGGTTTTAATTTTATTCAAATCGGACCACTATATCATATAGCAGCCATAGGAAAATATATATAAATTCATTAAATTCGTTCGCAACATTTTTCGCTCGCAACATTTCTCGTTCGCAACATATTTCTTTCGCCTTATGTCAGTACCCGAGAAAACGAAAAAGTCAGAAGAATTTTCTTCTTCTTCTTACTTACTGCAAGGGTATTTAAACTTCGGCATGCCGAAGTTAGCTTCCTTTCTTGTTTGTTAATCTTTTGCTCAAGTGAATTACAAAAGAGGATCAGAGGAGTTTTTGGACCTTTGAAACATATCATCATGATTATTTATCAAATTTTGCACAGAAGTCTGAAAACGTTTCAGTATAATTTATCTTTTAAATATTTCAAAATCAATCTTTAAAATATTATAAATAATTGCTTTTGGAAATGTTTTGAATATTCTTTTGAAGCCGCCATAATTAATTTTTCGTTTTTATCTCGAATTTGCCACTTACATATGTGTGTGTATTCTGATATGTTCAACAAAAAAAATTCAAATTTTCTTATGCTAGGGATATTTTATCTTTCAAAATAAATGCCCCTAATAAGCTCTTTGAAACAATGTGCTCTACCAATTTCTGGCCTGAATATGTTGTCGTCAAGGAGTTCGAAGCTAAGAAAAAGAAACGGCGGAAAGCTTCCTAAATTGTATTCTGATAGCCTCTATTTTGCATCCCAGGTTATTGTGTTCACAGAAACCTGGTTAAAGGCGGAGATTCTGAGCTCCGAAGTTTTTCCAGCTATGTTCACAATATATCGGCTGGATCGGCCTATCAGACGTGGAGGTGGTGTCCTCATAGCGATTGACTCCAGTCTCGCGTCGGAATTAATAACTTTCGAAAAGTTCAACGATATTGAATTCCTGTGTGTGAAGCTATTAGTCAATGGTAGCTCCATTTTCATTACATATTTTTTGGTACCATCTTTCCGCTATCCAGATGCTTTCCAATCGACTTTCAGATATTTGGTCCTCAAATAATTTCACTACTAATTCACTCCTTACCTCCACACATCATGATTTTATTGCTGGTTGGCTGAATATATCTGACTGTCCAGCCAAAAAAGTTCTTTGTTTTCGCAAGACGGACTTTGAACGGCTGAATAACTTTATATCAGATTTTAATTGGTCCCATTTATACATGTGCACTGGCATGGCTGAAGCCGTGGATATTTTTTACAGTGCCATGAATTCTTTTTTTTACTAAATGTGTTCCGTTATGCTATCCGCCAAACTCAAATAAGCCTCCTTTGTTTACTAAAGAGTTGAGTCATCTTAAAAATAAATAATTTTGGTTGTATACTAAACATAAACATTCCGGTTCTAACTCTGCCCTATTCCTTTATTTATCGGCTCGGTCAAGATTTACCGTGTTGAACGCGCAGTGTTAAAATAATTATTTGACTCGTTGTAGGGTCCAGATCTCTCAGGACCCAAAACAGTTTTATAACTTTGTTAACACTAAACGTAATACAACCGAAATACTACCGTAAATAACGATCTGTTTGCGCAGTTTTTTTAAACCACTTGCTCAACTTCCACTGACTCTAATCAGACTTATTCTTACATCATGCCCAAATCGAACTTTATTTTCAGTCCTACTTTAGACGAAAACTGTATTCTTTTAGATCTTCACCGTGTTAAGCCCGTTTAGTCGCCAGGTCCCGACGGTATACCTGGCTGCGTGCTTAGGTATTGTGCCGACGCCCTGTGCAATCCCCTTCTGAAATTGTTTACCTTGTCTTTAGAAACCTCCCACTTTCCCCTTATTTGGAAGGAATCATTTGTTATTCCTCTCCACAAAAAAGGTAGCAAATCGGATGCCAGCAACTATAGAGGAATCTCAAAGTTTTCGGCCATTCCAAAACGTTAAAAAAAAAAATCATAACTCCTCATTTGCAGCACCTATGCAGATCAATTATTTCTTCATGTCAGCATGTATTTGTAAAGCGAAGATCAACGACAACCAATCTTTTGGAGCTCACTTCCTTCATAGTTAAGGGCTTCCATAAAAACATTCAGACAGACTTAATCTATACTGATTTCAGTAAAGCATTTGACTCTGTTAACCATCCTCTCCTTGTTCGGAAACTCGATCTAATGGGTTTTCCGGTCGATCTTCTTAGTTGGATCTCAAGTTATTTGAATGGCAGAACGCAAAAGGTCCTTTTTAAAAATTCTTTATCCAATGCTCTCATGGTTACTTCTGGCGTCCCTCAAGGGAGCCATTTGGATCCCCTGTTGTTTACATTATTATTAACGACCTGCCCAAAGTTCTGACTAACTCCAGAGTACTTATGTACGCGGGCGACGTCAAAGTTTGCGTGCAATATAAGGACGCTTCCCCTGCAAGCTAATAACATTCTCCTGTGTCGCTCCCAAGCTTGCGACTTACACGCTAAACTGCTGCTCTTTGGAAGGAATCGCTATAGTCGATGATTTGGGTGTCCGCCTGGATTTAAAACTTGACTTTATTGACATTATTTCGTGCATGGTGAATAAAGCCAGAGGTGTGCTTGGATTCATTAAACGGTGGTCGAAAGAATTCAATGACCCTATGTTACAAAATCCCTATATATTTCTTTAGTTTGTCCTATTTTAGAATATGGATATTGCGTTTGGAGCCCTTAGTATGGGGTCCACAGTAAACGCATTGAGTTAGTTCAGAAGAACTTTTTACTTTTTGCTTTACGCGGTTTGAACTGGAATCCAAACCAGAGATTACCCTCGTACTCTAGTAGACTCCTTCTAATAAACTTACCTTCTTTAGCTAACCGTAGAACCAGGCTTGGCGTCACCTTCATTTTTAACCTTATCCACGGTGACGTGGAAAGTGCTGACTTGTTGGGTCAGCTAAATTTTCACGTACCGAGTAGAAATACTAGATCCTATATTCTCTTAGTGTTGCGCCACTGTAGGACATCTTTTGAATTGCATGAACCCTAGTTTGCGTAGAAACGGACGCACAGACAGACAGACAGACAGACAGACGGACATGGCTAGATCGACTCGGCTGTTGATGCTGATCAAGAATATATATACTTTATAGGGTCGGAAATGTCTCCTTCACTGCGTTGCAAACTTCTGACTAAAATTAGAATACCCTGCAAGGGTATACAAATAAAGCATATAAATTTATGGTCATTAGAGTAAATTTTGTAAGTTACAGTGTATTTATTAAGGACTATTCAAGTTCACTATGGAGTACTTTATTTCCTAAAATTTTAGACCACTCTCTAACTTTTCATGTTTTCTTCTTGGGAACTTTCACCGACAATTGTGTTTTTAATTTTTCCCCTGTTCTGTGTGAGTTTCTTTTGCTATCTCATTTCTGTTGCTTCTCTAGCAGACCGTAAATATGCACCCAAGGCACAATCTAATTAAGGCAAGTGCAGTTAGAGAGTGTGAAGATAAACTAACCGACCCGACTGCTTTGTCCATCGCACCACAATGGGTCCATAGCGTGGTTGCTTTTTCTGACGTCCTTGCTACGTGAGCCTTTGCTGTTACTTTCTCTTTCTTGCATTTAGCTTGCTTTAACATCATTTAAATTGGATAAGTGTTGACTTCGATGAGGTAATCTACTGTACTTTCTATACCCTTGCAGGGTATTATAATTTTAACCATAAGTTTAAACTGCATTGAAGAAGTGTGACCAGAAGGTTTCCGGAATTTGGTAATGAAGCGAACATTGTTTTAATCTTCACCAAGACTTACATATATTGTCGCCTTCAAAATATGGACATATGCACTTTCCGGAATCGTCTTCAGTTCCTTCTGGGAATTTTCTTTTGGCCTCAAACGAGTCAAAGTGAGTTCCTTGAATTCTTAATTTTTTTTGTTACAAACAGAAGTCACACGCGGGATCATAATAAATGCATTTCGGGTTCACGTTTTCAGAGGAGTCTCATTCTTAAAGAACCATGCACAAAACAATAAACGGTGTATTGCCAATTCCTTGGCTTTCCGGCAATCTCTTCTCATTGTAGATTATTACTTAATTAAATTGAGTGAACCAAAAAACAGCAACCAACCAATAAAAAATTACAAGTCCATTGAACTTTAATGCAGAGACATAAAAATGTATGACAGAGATGAAAATTTGCAGTCCTCCTTCCCCTTGCAACGCCCATACCCAATGCTTAAAATGGCTACGCTCATCGAATTTGGCATGCAATTTATGTGAAAAGTTTATTTACCGCAAATTGTTATAAATCGAATTTTAAGTATGAAAAAAGTGCTCACCATGGCGGAAAGAGCAAATAAAAATGCGCGTAAGAATATGATAAATTACGCATACGACGTGTGCTCCTCGTTCTCTGCCTTCTCAACAGCGCGTTAAAGAGAGCATGCAGTTAATTGTCATTTTTAGTAAAAAGTTGGCCGATAAAGTTCGTATCATCGCCGTCATACGATTACCATAAATGTCTAAGAGTTGGCAAACATGCATTACACCATTGAAGTCTGTAAAGAGTTCATTCGTTGTAACCGGGTTATTTCTCTGAGAGAAGAATAGAGCAAAAGTTTTTCTTGCCAGATCTACTAAACGATAAATTATAGAAATAATCTTAAAGACGCTGCTTTTGAGTAGGGGAGAGTGGGGAGTTATGAAACATGGGGAGTCGTGAAACATGGCCATAGATTTCGATTAGTGGCTTTTCCGCTCGTTTTTTTTGTCAACATTTTGTTAACCCCAATGCTTAATTTGATCGAGCACTGGCACCGATATCACCCTTTTTTTATATATTCCCACACACTGTGCTTAAAATTCGTGCAAAAAGTTTTTTTTTTGGATTTTCGTGTGTGGCATCCTGATGAACAGTTGCAAGTGAATCTATAAAGTTGGTATGCAAAATAATAACTTACAGAAAATTTTAGAGAAAATATTTTTTTGTTGCAGTCGGGGTGCGATTTTTAAAAAAGTAACAAAGGGGAAGTAGTGAAACACATCGAGTGGGGAGATGTGAAGCACGGCAAGTCTCACAATTGTTGAATACAAATCTTATATGAACAATATATGAACGATATAATATAAAAAAATGTAAAAAAAAATACATTTGAGGAGTTTTAGCCTAACCTAACCTAACTTATTATTTTTCTGAGGAGTTTCACATTTTGTTCAGAACTTGTTGATACCTAAAACAAAGGGTAATTTCTTTAATCCAAATAAAGAATTTCGATCAAAAAAAAAATTTTTTTTTTTCGCATTGTTTAGTAGTGTTTCACAACTCCCCACGATTTTTGAAAACTGAAAAAACAGTGTTTCGGGAAAACGAGCTAAAGTCGCCCAAAATTTTAAATTATAGGCGAAAACTTTGACAAAGTAGTAGTTTATTGATTGCTCTAAACATTCAATTAAAAAAAAATGAAAAAAACGTAAATTTTAGAAGTTTGGGCCCTTTAACAAAGCGTGTTTCATAACTCCCCACTCTCCCCTATAATTTACCACCCGGCATTGGCTTTTCAGCGATCCATATTAAATCCCTTTTTAGCTAAATTTCCTTACGATTAGATGACTATAAATTTAAGACTTTATTGTGACGTCGGGCTCCTCAGCAACCCTTTTAAATCATACATACCCACTGACAAACACAGTCTTAATGCACGCCAGTCAGTGAGTCAAACATTTTATTGACTTTCTACAAAAGTCGAGCCTGAGCCCACTCACTCCTGCAGTGAGCTTCCTCCAATAGACAGATAAACAATCATGCTGATTTATGTGGGTCCTGTGCCTGTGCCAATAGTGAGAAGGTAAACACTTGCGTGTCACAACAAAAAGACCTGCGGAGAAATTACAAACGAAAATCGAATTCAGTCCTTTCCGCCTACCAGAAAAAGATGGGAACACTTATGGCCTGGCTTGACCGGCCAAGTTGTTTGAAACTATTTTGCTGGCAGAAATAGAAATCGGACACGACTTTAAAATGAAGTGAGGAAAGCATAAGAAGTTTCTAACTCCTTATATTTGCTAGCTCATCCACATTCAACGAGTTTGTACGGCAAATTGACATATGGTCACCAAAGTTGAACCGCGACCTCGAAAACTTTAGAAACTTGGGTCCTTCCAGTGGTGGTAGGGTAGTCAGAGCACCTAAATGTAAACTTTCAACCGGCTGCTGGTCCTGTTCGTTTTCCAGTCTGATGATTTCAAGAAGTTTGATGTTACTTGTGTCTCAATGCAGAGGACCGAAATTCGTTGTCGTAGACTAAGCCTTTGATGTCTAGAGGTTTATTCTGATTAGTCCATTGAATTTGCTTTAAGTCACGCGATTAAATGCAATATTGGGTGTGTGTGAAAAGTTGACCCCTGACGAAAGATCCGGATGCTGGGTTTGGTCCCGGGGTGTGGTTTGGAGATCTTCCCTCACCTTGTTTATTATTTATTAGCAGCGCGTTTATAATTGGCGGTTTAATAGTTAAAGCTTGTAATAACTTTGAAATTTCGATAGGCGCAGACTACCGGTTGGCGAGGAGACGAACCACTCACCTACAACGATACCCATACGGGATCCGGCACTTTTTAATCCCTTATAGAACACCATCCACCCTTAATGAAGATTGACAGGTGTTAATGTGATTAGAGTGTACACAAATGGTGACGTGCCCGGGTTTGAAAAGGTGGGGTGTGACTAGGTAAAATTGAGGCGTCCTTTTGCTGGAATGTAAACATTTAAAAGACCAGGTACAGGCGACTTCTAATTTAATGTTTGCATGCCTTTCACTTTGTAATTGGCCAAACCGAAATTATGGCGATATTTAGAGATTTTTAATCGCTCATGTGGCAGCTATTAATATTGTAATCTGATTTCGACAAAATCTGTTAATGTGATACTTATCAGAGTCTGAAGTGACTCCTTCGCAGCAAACTTCTAAATAATTATTTCAAACCCATATATTCGTTTTATAAACATATTTTGTAGGTAGGTTTAATAAAGTTTTAAGCGCAGGGAATTATAATTTTAGTCAGAAGTTTCCAACGCAGTGAAGGAGACATTTCCGACCCTATAAAGGATATATATTCTTGATCAGAATCAACAGCCGAGTCGATCTAGCCATGTCCGTCTGTCCGTCTTATCTTTATAAATTGATAAAATTGATCAAAAATTAAAAAATTTGAATTATAAACATTTTTTTTTTGTATACTTTAAAATATATGTTTATTTTGTTTTTAAAACATTAAATATTCACTATATTAGCATTTTCAGAGAAAAAAACGAAAAGTATATTTCGAAATAGGAAAAAAATTAAGAAAACTGCCTCAAAAAACATTAATTTCCGAGTATAAAATGTACTATTTATCACACCATATAGTATGACCACTCAATCGAAAGGTACTAAAATTACCTTTTAATGTGTTTTCGCTTTCGGACCCTTTTTTTGTGTATCCGCGTATTCACTTACATTTCTTTACATTTATGAAACTTTCTTTTTCATCGTACTCAGAAATATATTTTTGATATATCTAATTGAGGACGGCGTAAGGTATTGAATTTGTTTTCTTTTTTTTTATACCATGTACCGTAGGTACAAAGGTATATTAATTTCGTGCAAATGTATGTAACAGGCAGAAGGAAGCATTTCCGACCCCATAAAGTATATATATTCTTGATCAGCATCAACAGCCGAGTCTGTCTGTCCGTCTGTCCGTCTGACCGTCTGTCCGTTTGTCCGTCTGTGTAAACGCCTAGATCTCAGCAACTAAAAGAGCTAGAGTCACCAAATTCGGTATGTAGGTCGGAATGTTTTGCAAGCAGATCAAGTTTGTTTCAGATTTAAAAATTTCCCTCCCACTCCCCCGCAAATCAATAAAATCAATAAATCAATAAACGCCTAGATCTCAGCAACTATAAGAGCTAGAGTCACCAAATTCGGTATGTAGGTCGGAATGTTTTGCACGCAGATCAAGTTTGTTTCAGATTTAAAAATTTCCCTCCCACTCCCCCGCAAATCAATAAAATCAATAAATCAATAAACGCCTAGATCTCAGCAACTATAAGAGCTAGAGTCACCAAATTCGGTATGTAGGTCGGAATGTTTTGCACGCAGATCAAGTTTGTTTCAGATTTAAAAATTTCCCTCCCACTCCCCCGCAAATCAATAAAAACGTTTTGCAGCCGCAAATATTACCATATATCTTTCTTTTTGTGCATAGGCATGCATATGTAGAACATGTATCAATACCGAAAATCTGGTAAAGATCGGCTGAAAAACACAAAAGTTATTTACTTATCAGTGTGCTATCTATTTGGCAGCTAGCAACAGGTGCATCCCAAAAAACAACAACAAAACTGATGAGCGCAAGAAACTAACTCCCGTGCGCTAAAAAGAGAGGAGGGGTTATCTCTGTCTCTGTCTTGCACACGCAAGTGCATGAGATGGTGGTGGTTTTGCAAAGAGCGAGTTTGTTTACATTTCTCTAATAGGCAAAAGTCGCAATAGGCAAAAGCGGCGATATATTTTGGTACATGGTATATAACAGTCGTTCACAAACGACTGTAGCTTTCTTACTTGTTTTTAATTTTTTTTTCTTATAAATGCCCAATATGTTAAGAACATACATACATACATATGTATGTATCTTAAAGTTATACATCAATCATAGAAAAAGAGACGAAGTTATTGGTTTTAAGCAGAGGTCGTTTAGAATTTTTCACATCTCGTTTAATTTTAAAAATGTTTACTTAGCAACTTATATTCTTAAAAATACTTTATTATATTTTTTATTTAAAAAAGTAACTTATCATTTTATTTATTCCGAATTTAGCCATCAAATTTTGATCAAGAGATGCAAGAAAAATAAAAATGTAAGTATTCGAAATTGTCTATATTTAAGGATTTCCAGTAAGACATTAAATAACAAAAAGTAGGGGAAAGTGGGGAATTGTGGAACAAACTTCTTTTTTGCACAATATCTGTATCAAAAATTTTTTTTTTCAAATTCCAAAAACTGTAACGTTAACTATGTAATTATAAAAACAAAACTTCTGGCTTTTACCGATTGAAAAAATAATTTTTTTCTGATGAATCCCATCTCTATCGAAAGGGTCATCAAATCTCGGTAAAACCAAGGTAGAATGAAATTATAATATTTGTTGCACGTGCAGGCATACCTGTTTTACCAAAGTACTAATTTTGCACCTATTTTTCAATTTTGATGGAAAAATAAAATCGAACCTACACCGACTTTTGGGTTTGGCGTATAAGGTGTTGTTCCTGAATATGTTCTTTATCATATTCAAAAAAGATCGGCTGCCCCAAACTGCCACCCCGAATTTCCAAAGCAATTTTCAATTTCTGACTTTGTAAGGACACTTAATGACCTGAAATAAATGTATAATGATTAAATATTCTTCAAAAATATAAAATGAAGTAAAATTAATTGATTACTTTGAACAAAAAGTGCATAAATGATTAAAAATTGATCAAAAATGAAAAAATTTGAATTATAAAAAAAAAAAATTTTATTCTTTAAAATATATGTTTGTTTTGTTTTTAAAACATTAAATATGCACTATATTAGCACTTTCAGAGAAAAAAAAACCAAAGGTATATTTCAAAATAGGAAAAAAATTAAAAAAAGTGCCTCAAAAAACATTAATTTCCGATTATAAAATGTACTATTTATCACACCATATAGTGTGACCACTCAATCAAAAGGTACTAAAATTACCTGTCATATAAAAAAAAATTATGAAAATATCTCAACTGGGGGTGGTAAGGGTGCATCAGACCAAGGCAAGATCAGCAGAGTATTTGTTGATGGATATTCCTTGGCTCTACTGGTGCACCAAGTCGACTCGTAGGTGAATATCAATATGATAGACACCACCTTCTCCTTGGGAGAAGGTCCTCCGCGTGGTACCTCCTGGAAACGTACTACGGTACGGCTAATGCGAGCGGCAATTCCCTGTGAATC